>CM048820.1:55012340-55069513 GCA_026586065.1 Dioscorea zingiberensis | reverse complement strand
TTATACGGAATTACCAATTTTGGGATCCAAATCGAAAAAAGAAAATTGGAGAGCGGTAATCAAGAATCAAAAAAGCGTCTATCTACATGGAAAGGAAGCTCTTGTCTCTAGGCGCATTCGTTGATCAATGAGGTGCTCTAGCGATCCCAAATTATTGGCTCTCTATCTAACGACTTAGGAATGAATGATAAACCGGATAAACCAAGCGAGGCGGGATTTCCTATGGAGAGGGCTTGAGGAGGGACATGAGAAAATGGTGGTGGTTGGGATAGACTATGCAGGCCCAAAAGAATATGGTGGTACGGGGTATTCTGAACCTCAGATTGTTTCAACCACGACTATCTTTGGGGAAATGGTGGTGGAGACTACTCCGCGGGCCAAGTTGGCCCTGCACAAGTTTATTGAAATACAAATACCACGAGGAGGCGAGAACTTGATCGATGCGGCTCCGACCCCTCAAGGGCCTCCTTCTTCTGGGAAGGGGCCACCAAACAACAGGAAGCACTATTGCACAATATGCCAGCGGCGGTGGGTAGGGGGAATTCAATATTTTTTTGGTCGGACAATTGGCTAGATGGGCAGGCACCTCAGAATGTGTTCCCCGCTTTATATGACTTGGCCAGAGACAAAAAACAAACAATCTTGGATGCAAGGCTCACCCTGACACATGCCAACACATTAATGCTAGAAGGCCCTATCTTTGGAGGATGAGGCAATGGGATTGGAGGCGGCTCATGAGGAAGCTGCGGGGAGATACGAGGATAGAACCAGACAAAAGAAACTAGAAACTTACCACACAAAGGTCCTTCACTGTGCGCTCATACTATCAATTCTTGGTAGATGGGGGCGTCCGATGGGGGGTAGGGAAAAGTTTGTGGAAGCTACCATGCCCCCTAAAAATTAAAGCATTCGCCTGGCTAGCAATGGATAACAAAATCCTTACCCTGGATAATCTAAGGAAACGCGGCTGGCAAGGAACAAGGACAATCTGCTACTTGTGTGAGGAACAGGAGGAAACGGTACAACACCTACTCCTACAATGCCCATACTCCAGGAGTATCTGGCATCACTTCACACAATTATGTCGATTGGGATTACCCCCTTCACAAATAAAAGATTTGTGGGGTCCAACAACTCTTGCCAACAGCCTACCCAGGGACACTAGGTTGGGATGGAACCTGCTATCTATAGCCATTATATGGATAGTATGGATGGAGCTCAACAGGAGATGCTTTTAGGATAAACACCGTGTTTTCAAGAAAAACAATCCGCGACGTTGACTTCCTAACTTTGTCTTGGTTTAATGCAGCTCACCCTTCCAAAAGACCGAAGCTGATTGCGATGGAGTCCATTGTAAAGAGGAGCCTTGCTTTTACTAGGGAGGAAGAACCCCAACACTCACCAGGGAGGGACTTCGAAGACACCCAATATAACTAAAGAATTTCTAATAGGTGCTTCTTGAATAGACAAGGCACCAGGGACACTGGGGAATTCTGAGAGAGACAACCTCTCCTTGTAATGAATCCAGAAAGGATTCAACCTATGTAACCGTCAATTATTTAAATAAAGGAATGTGGTTTATCCACTTTTATCAAAAAAAAAAGTATAGTTATTTGGAAGCAACCTATAAATCAAACAAAGAAAGGTAGAATTTCTGTATCTTTTATATTTCATATTACACCTAATTTGTTTGCAAGTATATGATGGTTGAGAATTTTGTTTATCTAATTTACAGCTTCTTTGAGTAAATTTTTTTTAAAAAAAATACAATTCTTCGGTTTTATATATGTAAAAACTATATTTTCAAAGTTGTATTGCTTAATGTAATTTACAGAAGTTCTACACATATACATATAAAAAATTACAACCCTTATATATCAATATCAGAAAATCAATACCATACTTTAAAAAAATTAATATTATTTAAAAATTTCTGAGCAACGCGAGGGCCATTTGCTAGTTAATATCTACATAATAAGGAAAAAGTTTAGAAGGGTATATAAGCAAACCTAGTTTAGTAATTTGCCCTCATTCCATCCATTGATTTAACACCGTCAAGATTCAACTTAACAAGGGCATATAAGCAAAAATAATTGATTTACAAAGGTATGCAAGTAAATATCATTTTTATAGAGGTATTTAAACAATTTCAAAGTTTTACATAGGGGTATGCAAACAAATATCTTTTATATCTTTCATATACACTTCTAAGCATTTTTAACAATTCATAAACATCTAGGTAGGCTACATAATAGACTTTTTAAACTTTTTTTTAACATTTTAAATTCCAATTATTTATAAAATAAAATTTATATTTAGGAAGTACACAAGGGATATATGCAAAAACTCTATTATTATTGGATCGGAGTCCAGACCCGATTCTCTTTCGAATTCGGGTCTTATAGAGGATCCGACCCGGTAAAAGCCGTTGGATTTCAGGTTGGGATCCCGAGTGTCAATTGGGGAAGAGAATCGAAGAGAAGAAGAACGATGGCGGCGATCTACAGCCTCTTTATCATCAGCAAATCCGGTGGTCTCATCTTCTACAAGGTATTCGCATTCCTAATTGTTATCTCGTCAATCAAATCTTAGGTTTTTTTGGGAAAATTTTGTTTGATTTTTGATCTGAAAAGAAGAGTGATAATTTGAAAGGATTATGGATCGGCTGGTCGGATGGACACGAATGATAGCTTGAGATTGGCGAGTTTGTGGCATTCGATGCACGCGATATCCCAGCAGCTCTCCCCCACCGTCGGTTGCACCGGCATCGAGCTCCTCCAGGCCGACTCTTTTGATCTCCATTGCTTCCAGTCCCTCACTGGTAAACCCTTTTTTATTTTGCAATTTTGTATTTTGTAAATTTTGTTTCATTTAATTATTGTTGATTAATTTATACCATTTTGATACATTCATTTGCATCAGTGAATTAGTCTGTTCAATCTGAAGTTTAAGCTGTTTGATGATACTACCCATATGTATTGTTTATGCAATTCAACCAGTGGGATTGGTGAAAAAACATAAAACAGTGGCTTGTCCTCATTTCTAAACCCACATAGTAATATGGTTATCTATGATTTTTCAACTGGTAGTCTGAATTTGTTGGGAACCCTTGTTGAATGTGGTTGCAAGGTTCATCACTATTATTACTATCTTTGACTTTGATTTTTAGCCACTATTAGCTACCAACCAGAGCAGTATTTTCTGGTGTTGCTTGTCTTGCATATTTAGGTCAAATCCTTGATTGGTTATTTTCTTAGCTAGGTATATATTAGCTGGCTTTCACTAGCCCTCAATGATTCCTTTTCATCATGAAAGCTCAACAAGTTTGGGTAGGTTGGTAGGTGGATTATTGATGTTAGACTACAGAGTAAACCTTAATTGTGATCCTGTGTTTAAGTTTCATTCTGTGGCTGGCTTTCATTTTTGTTGTGATTAATCCAGTAATTTATTTATTTATTTGTATCTACTACTGCTGAAATTTATAAATATTGCAAGAGTATTCTCTATTGGATAGATAAAAGAGCGGATGGATCGTCTTTCACTATTGTCCATTTAATTTTTAGTTGTGTAGACAATGGATCTTTTTTGATAAAGCTGTGTCCACACTGGTTCATGCCTTTGTTAGGAATTCCTGTTCTTGTAATGAGTAATTATGGGTTTGATGTTTATTGCATTTGAAGCTCTTGTGAAATTTATAGAATAAAAAATGTCTGCGTTCACAATGAGAAACTCAAAAAGTCTACTTTCCCTAGCTTGTTATATGTTTCTACGATCAGCCATCTTGAGGTTGTTAAATCATTGGTGAAGTCTTGCAATTCTCCATAAAGCTGAAAGTTGAATTTCAATTGCAGGAGAAATTTCATTTTCATTGAGTTGCTTATAATAAGCTCATAATTTTGTTAAGTCTTTGTGATACTCAGGCTAATTTCTTAGCCTAGAGCCAATAAATCAATCTGAATCTTTCCTCAATTTTGCATGTTACATTCCCGCTGCTCTCCATTTGTTGAACGACAAACTTCATTTTTCATTATTGTTTGCATAAAAACATTGTGTTTATATGGATGTGCACTGTCTATTTCCTGCAGGAACTAAATTCTTTGTCGTTTGCGAACCTGGCACACAGCACATGGAAAGTCTGTTGAAAGTTATCTATGAGCTATACACTGATTATGTACTGAAAAATCCTTTCTATGAGATGGAGATGCCAATTCGGTGTGAGCTGTTTGACCTAAATCTTTCTCAAGCCATCCAGAAAGACCGAGTTGCACTGTTGGGCCGATGAATTCACATCACCAAACTCGTTCTCCTTGTTCATTTCACCTCATCTACAACTTTTTCTTGTGTTTATTCATTGAGACATTTATGATGTGAGTGTATCCATTGTACCTCTTTGAATACAGAAATTATGCTCAAAAGACATTGAAAAAGCATGATATGAAATCATCAGTATAGTTTTGATGAGATTACTCCGATGCCTGATCTCCGCCATCAGCGTTGCCGACAGCAGACTTGATCAAGCGGGATAAATTGATCAAAAATGGTGTATATACAAAGTAGCAGGTGGTTGTCCAACTTATCAAACCCTGTAAACAAAACCATCTCTTGAATAGAAGATTATTTAGAAGTAAAGAAAAATAAAACAAAACATTTATGTATATACACCTCTCCAAATATCTGAATGTCAGCATTGCTGTAATGCCACAAATGAAAGGTCCTAAGTTGAAAGAAAAAACACCAATCCTTAGAAAACAAAAGGGGAAATAAAAAGAGAGAGAGAGATTATATCATAGTGCTTTCCTCACTTGATTAATGGAATCTCAAGAAGAGGGCAAGCCACACCAACTAAGCAAGCCAAGGTAAACCCTGTTCTGGTTCCATCCAAGAAAAACCACACAAGCTCTGCAAGAATAAAGAGTGTGTAGGCCTCCACATCATCTCTAACTCCAGCTTTATACATTTCAGCACTCAACTCAATGAACAGTGAAAGAGTTCTGATAAGGTTAAAAAGAGATTTATTTGGATTGAAAACCAGATAAAGAAGAACAAGAACACACGCAACACAAACCTAAAAAAAACACATACATTAGTGATGTTATTGTTTTCCCAATAATGTTCCCCATTGAGTGTTTTGATTCAAGGGAACTCCTTTCATCCAAAAAATCTGTAATAGTCCCACAGTGCAGTAGAAAGCTCCAAGCATTGGAGGAACCTAAGAACACAGAGATGAAGATGAAGATGAAGATGAAGATGAACATGAAAAGCACCAAGATATAAATAAAATCACACATTCATACCCAAATGTTTGTATGAAGAGGTCCAATATCAAGTGATCCATTCTGATATGTTTGAAGGTTCACTCTTGAATGAATGCCATCAAGAAGAGGTCCCAAGAAGAAGCCTGAGCCAAACAAGGAGAGAGAAATGGGTGGCCATGTATCTTTAAGACCTTTAGTATTGCCACTCTTCCTCAAACTACACAAGGTCTTGTAATGGTGAAGAGGATGAAGATGGGAAGAGAAATGGGAGGCCAAAGCAACACCACTGCTTTGCATTTCGGCTGATTATTTCGATCTTATGATCAATGGAGTTCAATTATTCAGCAAAAATGAAGCCGACCACTCATTCCTAATGAATGAGAGGCTGTGGTTCTCTTTTAAGGATATGTTTTAAACCAGTCTTTGTTTATTCTAACCGAAAGAGTTTCTACAACAGGTTATAAACACTGAAACACACGGATAGAAACATGCAGAATGGTTTCTTTTGGGGAATTCGCTACAAATTATATTCATCTCTCCACGGAAGCGCAATCACACACAATGATGTTCTTGTGGAGCAAAATACACTCTAATTCCATCATTCACTCAAGAACATACAACAGCATCAACACACTAATTCCATCAAACAATTAACAACCACCACAAGCTTTAGAGCATATAAATAAGGATTTTGGGTTCACCAGAATCAGCTGAAACAAGCCCTGTTGAAGTCATCAAACTGCTGCGATATGATGGAAAACAGAGAGATAAAAAACTTCAAGCTTAGTTGAGGTTCTACGGAATAAAGGCAGCCAACACACTGTTTTTCTGCAGACTTCTACAAGCTTCTTATTTTTCACTTACAAAACAACCATATTTTTTGGGTAAAGGATAGGAGAAGGCGATTTCTCCACTGCTGCTATTGACAACTTTTGATCCCACTTTCTCTGATTTCTCCCCACTTGCATGGCGAGTGGGCGGAACACCGGTATTCTTTGCCCGCACCCGCCCCAAAGTGGGAAATCTTATTCACGGGTAGTCTCTGGCGAACAACAGCCAAAGGTCTTTGGCCATGACTTAATCAACACGAAGGACAATTTTGAGAGGCTGAAGGCCCTCCCTCATCAGCGATTCAAACCTAGGGAAGACTTCCAAGCTCGCGTTCATGAGCGGATGCGGACGGCATTATATGGCAAATTTTTAGGGAAAGCTATCCCTTTGGATCAGGTACGAGTAGCCCTAACCAATCTCTGGAATGAATGGGGAAGCTTCTCCATATCAGATCTCCCAAATGGCTTCTACTATATTCGCTGCCAGTCAGTGGAGATGGTAGATAAGCTGTTATGGGAAGGCCCTTGGACGGTACAGGGGATGGTTCTGCAATTGATGCCATGGAGAGGGAATTTCCAGCCCGCATTCGAAAGGCTGGACTCAGCAGCAGTATGGCTTGAATTGCATCATCTCCCGATGGAATTTTGGGAGCCTGCGACACTGGAAAGCTTGGGCGCTATGCTTGGAAGGGTTTTGAAAATAGATGACCTGACACTGAATGTAGATGTGCCCTCGTTGAATGACGAGATCCGCTATACTGCTATTTGTGTGTAGAAATTGATCTTTGGAACCTTCTGTGCATATGGGTAGGAGATGAAGGAGATGAAACCCTTGTGGCGGTGTTATATGAGAAACTTCCTTACGTTTTGCTTCAAATGGGGTAGAATCGGTCATGTGGTCAATTCTTATGCGATGATACCACGCAAACCATCTCTTGGAGATGTTGGAGTTTCTTAGATCGGCGGTATTGAGGCGAGGGAATTGACATATGTCGGTGGATGGAGGGAGCAAGGCGAATCTCCCGAAACCGAGAGAGGATGGCCCGGACTTAAAAGGAGAGCAAGCAAAGCGGATGTATTTGGTGTGGGTGATGGGCGGCTTTGGCCGTGGCCGTGGCCTTGTGCCGTGGTCGTGAACTTTGCGATGCGTCCACGCGAGGCGGGGGCAAAAACCCGCAGCGGGGAGGCACGTGGATGAAAAGTCAAAAGCGGACAAAATGGTGGTCAGATCCCGCCTAGCGGTCAAAGAGGAAGCGGTCGATACTGGTAGGGATGTGCTGGAGGCTATCACGAGGAGGTCAGGAGTGATTTGCCTCGAGATGGAGCGAGCTCCTACTTTGAAATTCTACGGATGGATGAAGATGATCCCCGATTAGGAACCCTAGCGGAGAGGCGATACCTTGTCCTCAACCAACATCGAGAGGGGCGTGAGACCAACACCAAAACCTCTCCTAGAAGACCGATTCCCTCCCGTTGGAGGCGTGCGTGATGATGAGATCTTGACCTTGCAGCTGCTTGCCTCCTCTTGAGTAGCGATCAAGAGAAGCAATTTGGAGGAATCAGCCTCTCTTTTTTCGAGGTGCCCGACCGCGCTTAATTACATCTAGGGACAGAGCTTGAAGCGGTCTGAAGTGAAGGAGTAGGATGGTGATCAGGGCCAAGAGGAGGCGATGGATGACAAAGTACGTTTGGTGGGCGAGGTTACTCTTGCTCTCCAAGACAAAGGTTACGGAATGGTTCATGGAGATCGGGACATGGAGGAAGTAAATGATAAGGGAAGGAGGCAAAGGAACTCTTTGATGATGACATGCCTCTATACGCAGTTCTGAGAAGGAGAGCAAAGATGGAAGCTTTGGCTAGGCGAGGATAAGGCCAAGGATGGTACATACCCCAAGGGGCCGAATGCTTTGCCCCCCTTGCAGGGAAGCTTAAATTCTTACTTCTCAATCTTTGATTATGTAGTTCTATCTTAAATTCTTAATTATCCATATATGGATTCCTTAAAATTGATTTGTTGGAATTCACGGGGGGTTCGCCGAATCGAAGGAGATAGTAGGAAGGATCAAGGCACTCATCACGATCTCTAAGTCCTGACTTTGTCTATTTAGTTTTCAGAAACCGGAGAGTGATGAAAACAAACCCCTTAGATTTTGTAAGCACTTTGGCAAATCTTTGGGAATGGCTGACCATCGGCCAAATGGGAATGTCGGGAGGTATTATTACCCTCACGGAAGCGAGGGGGTGGAGTAAGGAAATGCTTGTAGCCTATTGCTTCTTCCCAATTCTCATTACATCTAATTCTAACAAACTGAAAACCAAAAGAATCCATCTTGACTATGATTTATAACTCCCGGAATGCCGGATACAAAAGGGAAGTCCTTATGGCATGATCTATCTGTCCTTTCACTACTAAATTTACCTTGGATACTAATGGGAGATTTTAATGCCATTTCCAATTCCAGTGAGCATAGAGGTGGGAACTTTGACCATTACTCCATTAAATCCTGTTGATTTTCACTAACTTTATAGCATCAATTTACAATCAACTGCTTGATTTGGAGTTTCTATATAGCACCCCTTTTACTTGGTGTAACAGCAGGAGGCGTGGCGGGGAAGGTGGGCTAGATTGGATAAACTTTCTATTAGCGGTGCTTGGATAGGGAATTTTTGACTCATATTGCAATAAACATTTACACCTAGAACCACCTCACGATCCATTCACCCATGTTTTCTCCATTTTATGGAATTGTTTTACACATCGGAAAAAAGGTTTTCGATTTGAAAACTATTGGTTTGACTATACTAAATATTAAGCGGGGCTGTTTGTCAAACTTGGAAACTTAGGCCTAGAACATCACCTATGCATGCATTTACTCACTATGTGCACTCAACTAGGAATCGCTATTAAAATGGGCGATACGGGGAATGTCCCATTGAATATAGCCATTGCCAATCACGGGGCTGATATTTGAGTTGGAAGCCCTAGAACCCTCTCACCGCATATTAGGCCTAAATAATATAGTTCTTAGGGTTTATACAACAAGCATTCAACCTTACTTAAGCTGAGAACACTATTAAATGGGCACAAAGAGTAAGATTACTTTTGGTTGAAAGATAGGGGATTACAATACAAAATTTTTCCACAATCAAGCCCGAATGTAGAGGCCATAAGAATAAGATATACGCCATTATGAACGTAAAAGGATCTGTATTCTTGATCACCGCGAGGTTGTTAGGAAGGTGTTTGAGTTTTTATACCAAACTACGGACAACCTCGAACAATTTAGCTATTGTAATGAGATATTTAATAAGCTTGCCAAATGACTTGACCACCTTAGATGAAACTGATAGAATCATGATGTCTAGACCCATTGGCGATTTATGCGAAATACACTACACCATTAAATCCATGCCTAAAGGCAAGAGCCGGGGAGCCCGATGGCTTGAATGTAGAATTTTATTTGTTTTATTAGGAAATTGTAGGCATTTGAACCCCTGTTTGAAGCCATTAACTATTTCTTTTCAAAATGCCACTCTACCAAACTCACGGGACAAACCTATGTTGTTCTAATTCCTAAGAAGGATTCCCCGAATAAAAGTCAATGATTTTAGGCCTATCTCTCTCTGCAATGTGTCTTATAAGATCATATCCCGGAGCTTTTGACTAATAGACTCAAGCGAGTTATGCACAAACTCATTGGCCTGGCCTTGAGCGAAAAGGATTTTTGGTTTGGGAAGTCTACAGCTTTGATAATATAATTACTTGATGAATAGAGTAGTTCATTCCTTGGAAAATGATTCCCAATCACTCCCAAAGGATATTAGTAAAGATTGATATAGAAAAGGCATATGATGTGTTAGAATTGGTCTTTTCCATCCTTGCCACCCTCCAAAGAATGAACTTTCACGAAATTGGGATAAAATGGGTTAGAGCATGTATTACAAATCCTGGATTTTGCTTTCCTAATAAATGGACAATAGCGAGTGGTTCTCTAGTCAAAAGGTATTAAGTGAGGGGACCCCTTGTCCCCATTTTTGTTTTTATTAGTAACCCACGGAATCTTTCCGATATCTTAAACAAAACCCGTGAATTGGGACTTAGTGCACAGTTTTTGACTCAAAGGTGATATCCAATTTTAAGCATCTCTTATGTTTGTAGATGACTTGATTATCATAACAAGGGCCACTAGAAAAGCTGCAAAAGTTGCAGTTGTGTCTTGATATATACTCTAAACTCACTGAGGCAAAAACCAGAGCCTTGACAAATCAACTGTGCGTCTACACAAATTTTGGTTTAATAGGAGAATCAAGAACTCCGTTTTCAGTCTATACTTGGGATGAGAATAGGGGCCTTCCCCTTCAAATGCACAGGAAACAAATCTCACCCAAAAGAATCAATGTTCACCGATGTGACCTCGATTCGAACTAAAATAGATGCGAATTAATGGAGTAAGTCGTCTATATCCTTAAATTTGAGTAAGATTTGTCCTTGTCAATGGACACCTTGATGAAATCATCTATACGAGTTTATTCTATATCACAGTACCACTATTCTGATCTTGTCTAGGCCGAAGTATCCAAGTTAAGCAAGAAAGTTCCTCACAGGGTGGAAGCGTCACAGTGTGGCCAGACTACACTCTATGAGTTGGACAAATACTACACTTGATAAAGCGGAGGGAGGATTAGGAATAAGGAATCCTAAGGATAGCTAAAACCTCCTTCATGTCTAAAAATGTATTCTCTGTGTTAAACAAAGAAGATAAACAGTAGGTGAGATCATACTTCTTAAATATGGGCAACCGGCTAAATTCTTGGTCAGCTCGCACTTCCCAAGCTGAGAGCAACACAGTTTCTTCAAAATGCTTTCGATAAAAGCTGCCGAGAATTAATTAGATCAAACCTTTGGATCAATGCATGTAATCCAAATGCTATTAACTTCTTGAAAGATCCATGGGTTTTTGACATTCCCTTGACATGGAAGCCTACTTTCTTGAATATGGAGCTTCCTCTAGATAATCTGACTATTTCTGATTTTTTAATGGGTAATGCTCTAAAACAGGAGGATTTATCCTTGTGTTTTGGGCAGCACCTTGATTGGAGCATATTGGAAAAAATTGTCTTTGGGCCAAATGTTGATACACACTGGGTCTGGTTACCAATTAGTTCTAATGTTAAAATTGCAAGTGTGATTTATCACCATCTAAATAAGGATCATTCTGGTTTCAACAGTTGGGAGGGTTGGCAAACTTTATAGGCTGCCGATTATCTCCGAGTAAAAACCTTGCTTTTCTTTGGAGGTGCTTTAAGCTGCTTAGGAATTCAACATATGATTTTTATACAATTTGAGATATAGGCCCTCAAGCGATTGTCCCTTTTGTGGCCCTGCGAGAAAGAAACTCTAACACATCTCATGAATAATTGTTCTTTATCTAGGCAGTCTTTGGAGATTGAGTGCTTGATTGGTACACGGGAATTTGATCCGAGAAAGCTTGACTAATGTGATGGAAGGCAAATGGCTCCTGGATCAAAGGAGGAAATGGAAACAAAATAAACAATTGAGTATTAGGGCTCCTAATGGCTACTTGTATGTGGAACATTTGGAAGGCAAGATGTGATCTTGTCTTCAACCAAAAAGGGATACATCTTGAACAAATATTACATAACCAAGCTCTTATATGACTACAAATGAGTATCTATGGAGAAATCAAAGACTAGGAAGGGAGTATATGCTCACATCCTATTTCAATAATATAGATATATTGTCTTGTGATGGATCTTGGTCTCATGACTCTTACTCACTATGGAGGCGAGGTTTTTCTCATAATTGGGATTCTTTGATACAATCATTACATTTTGCAACCTCGCAGCATGGCTTAACTGGCGGACACTAGTCTACATCTTTGAAGGCGAAGGCAATGATCATAGCCACAGGGCGTAATCTTTGTAAAAGCGATATCAAGATTGATCAAATCTACCGCGGTGCCTTTCAATCACACACTTGGTAGGCTGGAGATGACAATAGTTGCAACAATTGGAATTACTGAGCTGAAACTCAACAAGTCAAGGACTATTTAGATTGCAATCCCGGTGGAATTGAAATATTGTCCAAGAGATTACAATATGTTGGCTGATTTACACTAGCACATCAAGGAAGAAAGGAATCTTGTTCTATCCTTATATCACGGAAGGAATCGTGGGCCTCGATAGCTCAGCTGATAGAGCGAGGCTGGGGTACGCACTTTTGACTATGTAATTATATTTTCGCGCATGTTCCAAATTAATCTGTCTCATCATGTCAAAAAAAAACAACAACCATATTTTAGAGATACATAAAAGGTACATTACAAATACATCTGATTCAAAGTACTTATCGAGACATCACAGCTAAACATTGGCTAACAAAGTTTACAAAATTACAAGTTTACCATCATAATATTTTCCCTCCTTAAACTTGTCATTAGCCTTCAATGTTAACTCAAGAACGACTCTTAACACTGCTGAAATCTTCAAACTTTAAAGGTTTGAAGTAAGCGTATTATTTGCATATACTCCAACTGAATTTCCTTCTTTCCAACACATTCTCTAATAAAATGGTATCTTGTGTCTATGTGTTTGCTTTTCTCATGAAAAATTGGATTCTTTCCTAATACAATGGCTGATTTGTTATCCATAAAGACATTAGTAGCACCATTTTGTTCAAATTTCAAATAGCTTAGAAGCCTTCTCAACCAAATTGTATGACAAATACATGAGGCAACTGCCACATATTCAACTTCACATGTTGATAAAGTAACAATTGGTTGCACTTGAAACTCCAAGAAAACACAAGCGTGCCCATGTGAAAAACACAAAGCCACTTGTGCTTTTTTGATCATCTATATCTCCACCCCAATCAACATTGTTAAACCCATACAACTTAAAATTTTACTGAGTGCTATAAAGGTAAGCCATAAACTACTTGTTCCTTTTCCTGCTTGAAGAATTCTTTTAGTTTGCCTTCGATTGAGTCATTGTTGGTGCTTCCATATAACTTGATAATGTAGCTGCATACAAAATATCTGGCCTTGTACAAGTTAAAATCTCAATCTTGGCTAATCTTCTAAAGAAAGTTGGATTCACCTTCCCGGCTCCATCTAACTTAGAAAGCTTCATTTCCACACATTCTATAGGTGTAGTGCTGGAATTGCTTTCATCCATGTTAAATTCTTTCCAATATGCTTATGCATAAGCCCTCCGAGAAAAGAAAAATTCCTTCTTCAGCTTTTGCTTGACCTCAATCCGGGATATGAAGACATAAGTCCCAAATATGTCAAATATTCTAGTCATCTATTTTCTTGAATTCTTCAAACATCAGCTGATTCTTGCATGCTTGAAAATGAGGTCATCAACATATAGACAAACATACATTATATCTCCATCCTTATTTCTCCTTCACATATAATAGAAATGTTCATAAAGAGGCGCTTTTCTAAAGCCGATTTTGGTGAAAATATTCATCGATGCGGTTATACTACGCCCTTGGAGCTTGTTTTAAGGCCGAATAAAGCTTTCCAAGCTTCGGCTGGCTTTTATCTTGTATACAACTTTATGCTTACATAACCCATTAGTTGCTTCACATAAACTTCTTTATACAATACTCCATTTAAAAATCACGAGTTTTCACATCCATCAAATAAAGGTTTTCATCTTTTTCTTGTTTTGCTAATGAAATAAGTAAGCCAGGCTATCTCGAGAGCGGCCCTTTGGAGCAAAGACTGTCATCATATCTATTCCGGCCGCTTTGAGTAGAAACCCTTTGCCATAGAAAGGGCAGGCTTTGTACTTTTCCACTTCTCCTTTAGCATTTTTCTTTTCTCACGACGAAACCCGCTTCAGCGCCTGAGGTTCTGCTTTCCCTCCCGAGGAGATGTTGCTGAGGCTGCTTAGTATGTATCATTCCTATTAATTTGCTTTGATTTCTTCATCCACAGCTGGTTTCCATTTCTCGTCTTGTATAACTTCTTCCCAAAGGACATTGGTTCTATATGCGCAAACAAAGCAAGGAACAAGGTAGAGTCGTTGGTTTGCTTCACTTTCATCATAAAGATTCAGCCAAACTTTTGCATTCGAGGTGGTCTTTCGGAGGAACTTGGAGAAGCCTAAAGTACTTGCTCTATATGTGTTGCATGAGATGGAGTTTGTGGTGTGACAACACCACCATCTTGACTTTGTGGCTGATTTTCAACCAAAACTCGTGAAACCACGGGAAGAAAGTTGCTAACTTTCATCTTGAGAAACATTCCGTTCCAAAGAGCTTCTTTTCATCCAAATTCAACATCCTGTGATAGTCTTCCCTATTATGAGGATTGTAAAATTAATAACCCTTTTGAGAGTTTTGTGCATAACTTTGTAAACACCGTCTTCTTGCTTTTATCGTCAGGTTTGCTCCTTGTCTCATCGGGGAACATGAACATAACCAATACTACCAAATACTCTCAAGTTGTGGCAATATTTGTGGTTTCTTGCCACTCGAGGCTTCTTGTGGTGTCTTGGTTGATTCAATTTTTGTGTTGGGACTTACTGTTGTGGAATTGTTGCACATGCCATTTACTTTGCCTCACTTGAACTCTTTTTGCATTAACTTGCTCTTCAACATACCTCACGAGAGCCATATTGAGGGAAATTGTCATGTTTTTTCCTCTCTACAACACACCATTTTGTTAGGGAATTGATCTTAGCTTACTGATCAAAGTATGCCAAACACCATAATAATCCACAAAATTGGTTAAGCTGTTTTGAGTGTAAACTCTCCTCCTCGAGTCAGATTCAGTTAGCAAAGCTTTAGAAGTAGTAGCCACTTTCTGGAATTTCTCTACTTGAGCTTTGAATTTCTTGAAGGTTTCAAATTAGCTTCAAATTTTTCCTCCAGAAGAGAAATAAGCCCACATTTTTTCATAAGTAAAATCATTAATAAATAGCGAGGAAATACACGGCTTTTGAAAAGAAGTTGGTTGGAGTGGCCCACATATGTCAACATACAATAATTCCAAGAAGTGGCTTTGAGGAGCGAAAAGGTGACTCATAGGAATACTAGTCTGGATTGCTTTCCATACATGCAACATTGACAAATGCTGATTTGGATGATTTATATATGGCAAACCATACACCATCTTTTTTCTTGGACAACGGTTCCAATCCACCAGAAGTTCAAATGGCCCATTTTGAGATGCCAAAGCCATGAAAAGGTTAGCTATAGAAGCCTTCAAACACAAAAGGACTATCATAACTAAGTTGCGGCTTAGACATATTGTTTTTGATTAAAGGCACCTTTGCTATCAATCTTCCTTTTCCATCTCTCATAACCGGTCCTTTCTCGATTCATGTCTGCTTCATATCCTTTCTCCAATAGCTGCGCCTATGCTTAAAATGTTTGTTTTTCAAAGCTAGAACATAATAGATTTGAGATAAATTGATGGTCACCTTTCTTCAATCTAATGCAGGATATCCACCTTGCCGTTATTGGTACATTGGTCTTATCACCAAAGATATCTTTGCCTTTTATAGTTTCATCAAGACTTCCACCAAGGCAAATTTGTATCTCATGTCGTATGACTACTAGCCCTTAATGAAGATACCAAACCTTGGAATTTCTTTCTTCTTAGCCATTTACAGGAACAACAATACAAAGTGATTCTTCATCTTCTCATGTCTCAAAAGATTCACACGTTTCATCCTTGCATGGTTTTGAACTACAATCCAGGTTGCACAATATTTTAAACTTTTGACACTTGAAGCATCTTATATTGGAGTATATACCACGACCACGACCACATTACGCAGAGGCCACCGCCACCTCTGCCTCTTCCTCTAAAATTTACATTTTGCTGAAGCTTGATTATTCATCATTAGAAAAAGTCACGCCTCCTCTTCCTCTTCTAGGAATTGCCATAGAAACCAACCTTGACCTTTGTCTCTTGTTCTTCCCTCTCTCCTCTACTTGAAGTGACCTTCAAGAAAACGTTATTGTGAATTACCCGGTACATGAAGTATCTTTTGTCAACTTCAAATGCTCAATCACTCTTACTTGCAATGCATGCAGAAATCACTTCTTCTCTTTTCTTCTTCATCCTTTCTTCCTTAGGCTTGTAAGACCCCCAAAAAGAGGTGCTCCACTTTATCATTGACTCCAAGTCTTTTGACTCTTCAATAGCTTAATTACAATTATAATCAAATTTAGAAGTCAATGGCCTTGAGAAATTTTTTTCAATCACTCATAACATCTTGTAATGTCTCTCCATATCTCTTTAAGCTGATTTACAATTTGCCTTAATACTCCCTAGTAGGAAATACTCACTTCAATGATTTTGACTTGTTGTTCATCTTGAGAGTTTCATATTCACCTCTCAAGCTTTACAATGAACTTTAATCACCCTTGTCTTTTCCTCTGAAGGAACTTTGTAGAATTTCCCATGCATCTTTTACACTTGTTGCTTGAGGCAACTTTTTCAAACAATACTCTCATCCAAATACATATATATATGAATGAGGGTGAGATTAACTTCTGGAATCCTTTTTTCCTTTGCTTAGTACCCAGAAAACATCCTTTTTGGGCGTCTATCAAAGGCTTCTTCATTCATACATTTGGTACGCATTTTCACGGCCCTTCTCCAACATCTCCCACACATCTTGTGATCCCAACAAAGAATGCTTCATCCTAATGCACTAAATTCTCCCTTTAATTCTCCTTTGTGAGCTTTAGGAAAGCTGAAAGGGAAATATGTTGATTATTAGGGTCTAAAATATATATATGCATTTAAATACCATGTACCAATATTTTAAAGGGTTAATGATAAAATATTTTCAAATGAAATATATCTTGAAATATCTTGAAAATTAAAATATTTTTGATGTGGCCACGATCCCTAAGAGTGAGCTAAGGACATAGATCCCAGAGGCCACGATCTAGTTAAGGAACCACTTGAATCCCAAAGAGTTAAGGTCCACAGAGACCCAAGATAGCGAGAACACACAGGATCCCAGGCAACTTCAAATTTAAGATAGTCAAGAATAAAATATCTCAAAGGCGATCTCCGGACCCAAAATAGCACGAGAACACTGTACGATCTCAAAGCGATCTCAAATTAGTCTAAGAACTTACCTTAGATCATAGAGGCAATCTTAAATTCCAAGATGGCAGAGAACATAGATCTCGAGACAATCTCAAATTCTAAGAATTACACGATTATATACAAATCTCGAGGCGTCTCAAAAATCTGAGGATCCCAAGATTGGCAGAACATAAATCTAGAGGAAAAAAATGATGAATTAAATTAAATCCTAGAAATTTAAATTTAAATTCAAATTTGATCCGTGAGAAATTATCTAGATTATCCACGTAATGTGAGATTAAAATTGAAATCCAAATTTTGATGAGATTATAATATCTATCTAGATTATCTCAGCTGATGATTAAAATTCAAAATTATACTTACTCTCATGATGATTAAAATTTAAATTCAATTTTTTGATCTTATCTAGATTCAAATTCAAATTTTTGAATCTTATTTATCCACTGATTATCTTATATTCACTGAGGTTATACCTAAATCTAGATTATGATTATTAAAATTCAAATCTTTGATTTTATCCTAGAGATCTACGTGATGATTAAAATAAAGAAATTACAATTTCAATCTTATAAATACAGGTTTGTGAGGATCTATAAATAGAAGAGAGGAGACCTGCTCTTGATGGAGAGACTTTTGGAGAAAGGAAAAATTAGAGAGAAACTTAAAAAAAAAAAAATGTCCGAGGAGAGAGATTGAGAGAGAAAGAAAAAGGGGAGAAAAAAGTGGAGTCAATCCATCAAAGGGTATCCTCACTCCACGCCTAATGATATCTCGGTCAAACAAGTGGACACGAGTACGGAGTCTCGATGGCTTTTCTTAGAAGGATACACCGGGGCTTAGGTCAGCATAGGCCGTATCTGGAGAAGAGCCGCCCATGTGCGGAGCCACCCTTGTGGTATTGCTCCCACCACCACCCTACCCACCACCACCGCGCGGCCAGACCACTTATGTGGCCTTGCTCACGTCCTTGCGGTCGCTAATGATGGAGCTCCTTGTGGTGCTTGTTCCCCATCGCCTCCACCTGGCGAAGCCGACAGCGGAGCCATCCTTGCATGGTGCTTGCTCCCTTCGTAGTTGCTAATGGTGTATGAGCCGCCTTGCCAATGGTCTTGCTCCCATTGCCGCCGTTAATACGCGGGCAGCCACCCTTGTGGTCTTTCTTCCATTACAGCAGAAAATAATGGAGCCACCTTTGTGCTAATTATTGCTCTGCGTCGCCACCACCCAAGCGATGGAGCCACCTTTGTGAGGTATTACCCCATCGCCCTCTACTAATGATGAAGTCACTTTACCGTGTAGTTTTGCTCCACATGTCATTGCTTTGGAGAAAAGAGATAAAAAAGAATGAAAAATAAATAAATAAAAGGAAACAAAAAGAGAGAAGATCAAATAAAAGAAGAGATGGGGAAACACGCAGGAAGGCGGAAAAAACAAGGAGAGTAAAAAGAGAAGTAAAAAAATAGAGAGGAGAGCTGAGAAAAAATGGGAGAAAAAAATGCGTGAAAAAAGAATAAAAAAGGATAGAGGCGAGAGGGGAGAGGAAGCGTGACAAAGTGGATTATATATATATATATATATATATATATATATATATATATATATATATATATAAGGAAAATGAATAAAACAGAGATTG
This sequence comes from Dioscorea zingiberensis, assembly GCA_026586065.1. Lineage (NCBI taxonomy): Eukaryota > Viridiplantae > Streptophyta > Magnoliopsida > Dioscoreales > Dioscoreaceae > Dioscorea > Dioscorea zingiberensis. The sequence goes on along the minus strand of CM048820.1, from coordinate 55,050,684 downwards.
AGATGAAAGAGAGAGAAAAGCTGCAGATATTTAAAAAAAAAAAGAAAAAGAAGAAGAATTATCAGAAATCAGTCAATGATTGAAGAAAGCTCACACACACACACACACACACACACACATATATATATATATATATATATATATATACGGAAATTTTGATATATTATACGGTTGGCTTGCTTATCATTTTGTGCAAGTGAATTAAGCCTGCATCTCATTTGGCGAAACTTTTACCCGCAGTATTTTCTAAGAAATCCAATGCCATTATGATGGAAAAAGAACGATTATGAAAAATAAACTAGCATGTCAATTTTCAATAGCACAATTTAGGAAACTTTGTAGGGTGCTTCATCTTAAGGGTGAAATTTTGAACCGAGGTAAGATTTCACATAAATTTTCAACGTGTTAAGATGAAGAGCCTACAAGTTCCCTAAATTGTAACATATAATGTTTATACTGCTATTTGTTGTCGATGTTCTTTCCATCCCGTATAATTCTGAAATCATGCGCTTAAAACTTGGTGACAGTGGCCAAATGGGAGGCATACCGCTTTACTGTGCAAAGTAGTAATCCAAGCAAACCTAATATCAGCCAGCAAAATACATATAGTATATATATATATATATATATATATATATATATATATATATATATATATATATACGAGTATCTACATATGGGTAGGTACTTATCCATGCATTATGTAGAGATGAGGAATTAAATGCCTTCCCATTTGACCACTTACTTGCCGCGATTATTTTGAGGAAATCCAGTATGGATGGAAAAGAGCATTGAAAAAAATAAGCTATTATGTATATTTTAAGTACCTGATTTGGGAACTTCCCAGGGTCTTGCCCATGCTTAGCGGGTGAAATTACGAACCGATTAGGAATTTTTATAAATTTTCACCCGTTAAAGATGAAGCCACTACAAGTTTCCAAATTGTATGAAACTCGGCCATCTTTAAGCTTATGGGTTTTCAGAATGTTCTTTCCATCTATCTCGTTGGAAATCATAAAAATATACTTTAGAAGAGGGCCGAAATGGGAGGCAACATTAAAAGGCTGATGTTATGGGCGGGCCCTATTGTAACATGCACGATATATATATATATATATATACCTAAATAAAATAAAATAAAATAAAAGAATAATTCACATGTATCTCAAAAAGTGTCTACCAAATCTCAAAAGCGGCCACATCTTGATGCGATGATAGACTACACATCTCGAAGGCGACCAATAAAATATATGAGTGAAGTGGCATATTTAGAGGGTGAGTGTGGTGGAACACTCATCTTGAGGTAGTGATAAAACCAAATCTCCAAAGTGGCACACATCCAGATACTGACGATAGTAACAAGCATCTTCGGAATGAAGTGTGATATAAAATACAAATCTCAAGTGACATGCATCTCGATTACGGCCGATGGAACGCGCGTCCACGAGAGCGGATAATGAAATACAAATCTCAAAGTGACATGCCGTCTTGATGCGTGATAGAACACGCATCTCTTGAAGTGGATGATGAAATACAAATCTTAAAGCGGTGTATGCATCTTGATCGCAACCTATTAAGTATAAATCCTACAGATTGGCAAAAATCTTTCCGAATCAGCTTTGATAAGCGAGGCATGCTTGAAGTGACTAATAATACTGAAATTTCAAAGCGACCACTTATGCTCCAGGGCGGTGATGAAACACTCATCTCGAGATGGTCAATACAATACCCCTAAATCCTAAAGCAAGTTGCAAATCTTAAGGTGGCGATGAAGCATGCATTTGAGGCGAGTGATAAAACACAAATTCCAAAGTAGCGAAGCATCACGTTTCCAGAAAATGACGTCGTTTAAATAAATAAATGAAATAAATAATATGTATATACATCCGTATATGTTGATATTTACATGGAATAGAAAATTATGTTCTCCCTGATAAATGAATTTATTTTTTCTATTTGCCTCTAACATCTTGTATCTTGCATGCCCTTAATGTGAGCGAGGTTCTCAAGACTTTATTAGGATAATTAATAATAGGAGGCTTGCCTCTGCATTAGGAACAAAGAAAATTACCCACAACAACTAAAATAAATAAATAAATCAATCATTTGTGATTCGATATGTGGCTTGGTGTCTCTTCACAAACCACGATTCTATGATGGGTTATTTTTTTTGATCCCTACTAGGTTTATTACAGTCTTGACTCGGTATATAATCTCCTTTTGCCTTCCCCTAGATCTTCAAAACCCTTTTGAGATCTCTTCTATACTTCAAGCATATAGCGGAAAGAAAGCGCCAAATTCACGGATCGGTGGCCGAGGAACTTCGATGCGTCTAGCTCACTTCTTCATCTTTTTAGAAAATCAACTCCTACTAAGGTGCATTGGCACTGCCACACAAAGTGGAATTTTGTGAGAATTGAGGCATGAATTGAAGACTTACTTGCAGGGCTTCGGTGAGAAAAAATTGGCAAAAAGCGGAGAGCATCCTCACTAGATTCAAACCGGGAGACTGCGATACTGCATTTATATGGAGCCAAAATACGCTCCTAATTCCATCATTCACTCCAAGAACATACAACAACATCAACACACTAATTCCATCAAACATGTTTAACAACCACCACAAGCTTTAGATGGCATATAAAGAAGGATTTAGGGTGCACCCGGAGAATCCAGGCTGAAACAAGCCTTGTTTAAATTATTCAAGCTGGCTTCGCGATACGATGGAAAACAAAGAAGGAAAAGCAGAGAGATAAAAACTTCAGAAGCTTAGATTGAGGTTCTGAATAAGACTTCTACAAACTACTTATTTTTCACTTACAAAGACAACAATATTTTAAAGATACATAAGCATTACCGGCTACATGATTTAAAAGTGTTGGCGCACAGTTCGGGAACCGTCGGTTCTGATTCTGGAATGCATGGCTCCGGATTAGAAAACAGGTTCGAAATATTGAACGAAATCGAACCGCGGGACAGAGGTTCTTAGCAGTTTTAGTTCCGGTTACGAGTTGGTTACAGATTTACGGTTCACTTGCGGTTTTGGTTGGCATGGTTCAGGTTTTGTGATTGAGCAGAATGGGTTGGGTTTTTTTTTAAAATTTTTTTGTTAAATCAAATAATCTAATATTTTTAAATTAAAAATATGAACATTAAATCATCGCGATAAGTAATAAGTGGGAAAAAAGTACAATATTTTTTACAAAAAATGCAAAATTAATTCAATACAATATTTTATATAAAAATAAAAATATAAATTCAATACAATAATTTGTAAAAAAAAATACCAAATACGATATGAGGAAAAAAATAAAAAATAAAAGAGCTTGAACTTATTTTATATTAGAAGTTGCCCTACGGTAACCATCTAGGGGTATACAGAGGAATCCAAAGCCCGCGTAGTTTTAATTTTATTATACTGGCATTTTCAGCGTTTACAGTGGCTAATTAAGCTTGTTTCGGCTTTAAATTACATCGTCGAGGAGGAAGGCATCATTGTTGTACCAATAGCCATCGTTTACCCACTGCTTACGATTGATGATGAAATATATTATTTTGCAATTTTCAACTTCAAGTCGGTTGTCGGATCCGGTCAGCATCCTGACTCGGATATTAAGTATATAGCGGTCGATACTGCGTATTAAGATTTGAACTTTGGTAGGTTCGGCAGGCCAGTGAGTTCACCGGTTTTTAAAGTGCGGAACTGGAACCGAACCTTGTCATGAAGGTTCGGGGTTAGGTTTTGGGCGGCTATAGTTTTTAGGTTCGGTTGAGTTTTAGGTTCGGTTCCTTTGATTCAGGTTGAGAATGGCCACGTCTAATCCCAAGACAGTACCACTTTCAAACATTGGCTAACAAAGTTTACAAAAATTACAAGTTTACCATCACGCCATGATTTATAGCTGAAGGGTTTTGCTTAGAAAATCAAAAGCATATATCATATACATGGCACAGCGGAAAAAATTAAAAAATTTCTAAACCCTAGCCCAAACCGATCTCCCTCGTTTATCAAAACACAAGCAAAGCAAAGTTTAAAAGGCATGTACCTTTTTGATATACTTTGTGTTGAATTCCTTTCTACGAATCGGAGAGGATGTTGCGTCAACCACCGGCTGATCCCATGACGGAGTGCCTTTAATCGCGGTGATCACGCGAGAAGATCATGCGAAAGCAACCTCAAAGACAGCGGGGGTGATCTTCCATGCAGGTGCTAGCTATGGTGGAAGTTCTTGAGAGGGATTTGGGAGAGAAGAAGAAAGGCTATTGGTCTCTATTCATTTGCTAAGAAGTTGTATAATTTTAAATAGCCTAGAATATCATATATTTATAGGCCTCCCTAATCGAGATTAGGGTTTGTTTCAGGTGGGTCTTTGATTGAAGCCCAAATCAAATTTGGCTTACAATCTAATCAAATTTGATTTATAATCAAATTCGACTTCCAAAGCAAATTTGACTTTAATCCAAATTAGACATATAATCAAATTTGTCTTGTCTCTTACAACCAAATTCGACTTCTGATCAAATTTGACTTGTAATCAAATTCAACTTACAATCTTTCTCTTCCCTTTAATTCTCTCGTTTGAGGATCTATTCCTAAAAACTCATTTTATACACGATTGATATGTTACGTATGCGTGTAACCCATTTAGGTTCTAGGTTATGTTGGTCAATTCATAATCAACTATTGATTACAAATAGATCATGAGGTGGCATCTATGATACATCGTGACCTCAATTGGCCAGGAAAGTCAGGTGAATTCACGACTTGGAACCTTCGGCGACCAATATGTGAAATTATGCAACTTGTCCTTTACTGCATCTTATACCAACTTGGTTTGGCGGTATGGCCTATGTGTCAACTCCTACTTAGATTGGACTATATCACACCTAGCCCAAGAGTATTAGTTACTCATCCTTATAGGATCCATTACTCAAAACTTATGTAATCGCCGAAGACCATCTTCTTAACGCTGACAAAGTTACTCGGCTTAGGAGATTCACAGTAATGACCCGATAAGTGGCCATGGGTATACTCTCCTCCTTCGCTAGGAGAGGGTAAATCCTCTGTTAGCTACCCCAAATACCTTCGAATACTTCAAAGTTGTATGTACCCAATATTACCTGTAAGTAACCCCTAAAAGGAAAGCGTAAGAATAGCGTCAAAGCAGGGATCCATATCCAAGATAACTTGTGTACATCAAATCTAAGGATATTTTACACCATTGCCTAAAATGATAGGATCTTGGCTGACATTTTAATAGGATAACCATGTGAAGACTCATGGTAGATCATCCTAATAAACTTGCTACCCTTAGCAAGCATCCGTGTTCGCTCAAAACATCTTCATTGTTACTTACGACTTGTGAGAACAATTTCTTGATGGGATCAAGGGATCATAACATGTGCTAGTCTTAATGGATCAATGATGTCCCGTCTCATTGATCCATCGACTAGGGATATTTAGATACGTACATAATTACACATGATAGGAATCCCATATTATGATCTCTATCATAATTTCCTTCATGCTATGTGTTGTATCATGGACTTCATTAATTAGATTTAAGATCTACGTATCATATTAAGTGGTAGTGAACATCTAAATAATAAAAAAGCCTTTTATTAAATAAATTTGTACATAAAGTGCCAACGGTGATTGTCTTTAGGGCACTGATCTCCAACACTAACAACATGTCAAAGAACAATCTCAAGCACATGCACAAGTAAGGCAAGAGATAGAAAACTCACAAACCACAACACAAGATATACGTGGAGTTAAATGGCATGCCTCACGTCTCCTGGTGAGTGAAACGAGGGGAATCCACTAAAATGAGTGCTTCAATGGCTTTAATAGACTTTAAGCTGCGTCTCCAAGAGAAATCTCATATAAGGACTACAACCACAAAGAACTAGGCTAACAAGAAACAAGCTCACTCCCTCACTACAATTGTTTGAGGGGATCAAACAAAGGTTCCTAGAACTTCAAGCCCGATCTCAAGCCTTCCTTCCTCCTTTATCAAAGGCCCTCTTCAAGATCTATCTCCTTTTTCTCAAGACATACCCTTCAAAAAAACATAGAGATATTTATACCCTAACTTCCAATTAGCTTCAACAACTTAATGCTTTTTTCTCCAAGGGAGCCATACGGGTATCTTTTGCATGGCAGCGCATACGCCCTTTTGCCTCTCACCCTTTCTCAATCTTTCTTAGCATGGTCACACGGGCGCGCTTCTTTGTCTCCCGGATGACACTCCAAATGGGCGCATGGTGCTCAAATAAGCAGCTCAGGGCGGCGAGACGCGTGGCAGCTTTGAGGAAACAACTCCTCACAGTTTCAGATTCTTGTGCAACTGTGTGACCATTTGAAGAATTAAAAACAAACAAGAATATTTGGAAGACCTCAGTCGATGTTGTCACGATACCCCTATTTTTTTATTTATTCGTAATTTCATCGATATTTATAGAGACAAGGCTTAGTAAACAAAAACCTAACCCTAAAATAACAACCAATAATAAATTTACACATCATTAATAAATAAAATAAAATAACCTGGTTTAATTCTAACACAATCTCCCTTAAACCAAGTTCACCAACTTCATCATATTCACGCCCATCATCTTCTTCAGCTTCATGAACACATTAGCTTTGACTAGCTTAGTAAAAACATTACAACTTGATCTTGTGATGAAGATATAACTCTACTTAGTCTCTTAATCTTACACTAAATCATGGATTTTATGTTTACTTAATCTCAATGTAGCTTGTTATGAACATGAAACACGAGGATTCTTTGACATAGCAATTTGCAACCTTGTTATCACAAAAGAATCTATATAGCCTTGTTGTTTGTGTGGCATAGCTCTAAGCATCCTCCTTAACCACACTTTGCTTGTGTGGCTACTCTACTGCATCCATATACTCTGTACATGTGGAAATGGGAACCACATCTTGCTTCTTTAAGAAGACCAAGAAAAACACCCGAGCCAAGATGGAATGTATAATCATAAGTGTTTTTCTTGTCTCAATATCACCTCCCCAATCACTATTTGTATATCCAACAAGCTCCACATTATTAGAACATGAATAAAAGATTCCATCGCTATCGCATTACCTTTGATATATCTTAAGATACCTTTGGTGATTTGCCGATAGAGGTACGTCTAGGAGTCTCCATAAACCTACAAATAATTAATGCCAACACCATAAACATTGTTTGGCCTTGTAGCCATCAAATATCACAAACTCCCCACTGAACTTCTATAGGTTGTTGTATCAACCAAATCACTACTTCCATCTTTCACAAGCTTTAATCTCTCTTCAACAGGAGTCAAAGTCAGTTTACAAGAATCCAACTTGAACTTTGCCAAGATATCGATCACCAACATACTTTTTTTTGTGAGATAAATATCTCACTATTTGTTTGTTGCACCTCAATGACAAAGAAATAAGACATCAAACCCATATCTGTCATCTCAAGCAGAGCAATCATAGCCTCAATGAATTCTTGCACCAACTTTAAATTATTGCCAGTAAAATTAAATCATCCATATATAAGCATACAATGAGTATATCACCCTGTGAATTGGATTTAATATATATACATAGCATGATCATAGAGACATCCGTGTAAACCATTGGCAATAAAATAAGAGTAAATCGTGTGTACCATGCTCTAGGTGCTTGTTTCAAGCCATACAAGGCTTTCTTCAACGGTATACTTTGTCTTCCTCCCTCTTTTCACATATCCTAGAGGTATTTCCACATACACCTCCTCTTCAAGCACACTATTCAAGAATCTGAGACTTTATATCCATATGATTAATCTTGAACAATTATAGGTGGAAAGGGAAATAATCATGTGAATAGTACCAAGTCTAGCAACCGAGCAAAACTTACTTCAAAATACTCAACACCTGGTTGTTGTTTATAACCTTTAGCTACTAATCATGCTTTGAAATGACCCACCTCTCCACTAGCTTTGTATTTAGTCTTGTATACCCACTTGACACCAACAACCTTTTTGTTTGGAGGCAACGCAGTGAGCTCCCAATTCTTGTTTTTCTCAATGGAATGAATTTCTTCATCAATTGCTTTAACCCAACACGCATCTTCAATGGCTTCCTAAAATGCCATAAGATCACACAAAGTGAACTGTCTTATCATCATCATCAAAGGGATCTTTGTTATTGCTAACAACATAATCCTGCAAGTGCTTAGGCATCTGGCGTTGGTGTTGATGGGCGACGAAGGCTTCAACAACATTGCATTGTTTATACACCTTCTTTTTGCGCTACTACTATGTCTCCGTTGACAACCAACACTATCAGCGTTGAAGATGACTCCTCATCAAACAACCATTCCCAATCTGCATCATTATCAAAAGTGACATCCTTGCTAACAATTATTTTCTTTGTCTCACGGGTTATATAAGTTTGAATCCTTTGTCTCATGGCGTAGCCAATAAAAATACACTTTTTACCTCATCATCCGGTTTCTTCCATGCATTTTGGAACATATGCATAAGCAATGCAACTAAACACTTTCATATGACCAATATTAGGTTTTTGCCATTTCCAAAGGCGCTTACGGGGGTCTAACCACAAACACTCCATGTAGGACACTTGTTTTGCACATAAATAACACAAATGCTTGAGTTTCTACCCAAAAATTTTTAGGCAAGTGCTTACTATGCAACATACATCTCACCATATCCATCACTGTTCTATTTTTCCTCTTTGCTACCTCATTTTGTTGTGGAGTATATTTAACCGCTAACTGACGTTTAATGCCACATTATGCCAAAAAAACATTACACACAATACACTTAGTGCCTCTATCTATTCACAAAGTTTTAATGGAATACCCACTCTGCTTCTCAACGTAGAACATGATATTTTCTAATGCATCATAGATGCCTCTGATTTATGCTTTAATAAATAGACCCATGCCTTTCTGTTGAAGTCATTAATAAAATTGACAAAATATATGTTCCCACCATGTGTAGGAACCTCCAATGAACATAAATCAGAATGAACCAACCCTCCATACTCACCCTTTAGGAAAGACATGTATGTGCTTCTTCCCCAAAACACAAGTCTTTCAAATACCACTAGGTATATCAATCATCGGTACTTCCTATTAGTAAGAAACTTAAGACTCCCAAATTCAGATCTCCAAAAGAAAAATTATTGCAATGAATAGCCATAGGAAATAGTCTATTACGAGATATCTTTACCTTGGCTACACCCCTTTCTCCACATCATTAATCATGCAACCTTTTTCGTTGAAGTGCAAATCATAGCCTTTCTTTGCAATATGCTCAATGCACAATAAATTGTGATAAATATCATGGCAATAAAACACCTCCGCAATATAGTTACAAGACCCATCCCTCAATTTGATGCCAATTCTTCCTTTTTTCATAAGCCGATTTATCGTGTATCATCTCAAGTTTGGTATAGTGCGGCATGACTCATCTAAATCACAAAACATGTCCTTGTTTCCAGTCAAATAATTATTGCACCTTGTATTGAGCAACCACTGATGTGCGCCTCCTACTACAGATGTATAGACCAACAATAATGTCTTTGTACCATCTCCATCATTCTCTACAACCTTGGCATGGCACTCTATACCTCCTTGTTTTGCAAAATGGCATTCACAATTGTAATGGCCAAAATTTTACAATTATGGCACTGAATATGAGATTTGCATGCTCGTTGGTAATGACTACACCTTGGTAAGATTTTAGCAAGATATCCCAGGATAATTTTGTTGTTTCTGCATTTATAATCATATGATAAACTAATGATGTGACACATTAGGAGATATAATGGAGAGCGCGTCATCAAAAGCTTTCTTCTGTTCCGCTGTCAATTTCTTTGTGTTTCTGTTTCAATGAACCCTTCTTCTATAATATTTCACACGCACACAACTTTAAAGAATTTTTGCAATCTCGAACTCCAATATTCTTCAAAATTGTTTGTCCCATCAAACTTGATAAACGGACACTATATATATTTTATATATATATGTTGAATCTCTCTCATCATCCTCTGAATCACACTGGCTCTGATGCCAGGCGTGACCAACTAAAGAATTAAGAACAAATAAGAATATATGGAAGACCTCAAATCCGACCGATGTTGTTGTCGTGGTACCTCTTTTTTTTATTTATTCTTAACTTCATTAGTATTTATAGAGACAAGGCTTAGTAAACAAAAACCTAACTCTAAAATAACAATCAATAATAAATTGACACATCATTGATAAATAAGATAAAATAACTTGGTTTAATTCCAACAAAGTGTAAGATTAATCTCTTTTTAGCATCCCCACACTGAAGGATAGATCCATTGAAGATATTACAAGATCAAGCGGAAATGGCACGTTTTCGGTATCGTAAAAGAGTGAGGCAATATATCAACCAATGAAGGTAGAAGATTCCAAAGGATGGTGGTGATTAAAAAGTTGAATAAGAGTGATAGATGCTATGAACCAAGACAATGTAAGAACTCAAAGAGAACTCTTCCAACTTTGATATATATTCTAAATTCCTTCAAGGCATCTTTTTGAATTCCATCTTGTGTATATATAGATATATATATATGTCTTAATCTCAATCTTTCCACCTCCACTAAGATCAACCTCATTCCCACTTGGATCATCATCTTCGTCATCATCTTGGTCACATCTTCATCACCTATATATGAATGAATCCTCACACAAACATGAACACTTATGTTCTCCACATGTGAAAGAGGAAACACTCTCATGTTGAGTCCTAGGACACAACTCTTTGATAGATGGCTTATCACTAGCTAATGACCTAGAACATCCCCTCTAAGGCCACCTTAATATGCCACATGGTGATGGTGGCCACACATACAAGTCCATATATACTTCTCTAGGTTGGTAACAATGAGAGATGAAATAGGTGGAGGATATCAAGTACATCAATATATAGAAAGGCAATGAGAAAGACAATGTCAATGGTTGCTTCATATCTTTGCCTTCCTTTTTTCCTCCTCTCTCTCTCATTCATGGAGCAATATCAAATCACATATAAAAGAACACATTGCTGTTTTAGCATGGATTACGGATTGTGTTTTAAAGTATGGGATTATTTCTCTTAGCTAGGGTTCTAATGATGTTCAAGAGGCCAGGACAAAGTGGGTGTCACTCTCCAAGATGCTTCATGCGTGCATGAGAAGGATTTATACTTATAAAAACTATATTTTTGTGTGGCTCTCTAGTGTCCACATTCAACACGGCAACAAACTTTTCTTCATTTTTGTTCATGTTTATCAATGATCAATCATGTTTTAAGTGTATATATATAACTGTTCACATTAAAAAAAAAAACCCAGATATATAACTCTTCACTAATCTCAAACTGACAAGTGTAAAGTGATAAACCTTTTATGAAATTTAAATGACAAAGTTGTGGAAGTATATGGTATAATGTGTGTCATGTTGAGCCAATATTGTTCCACGGTTTGTCTAAATATTCTTCTCATTGTATCATTTGTATGACTTTTAAAATAGACGTTATATCAACTTTCATAAAAAAAAAAACCAGCTAGCTTATTCCCTCTTACAAAGAGAGGTTCAAGGTTTGAACCGCATCTGTAATGTACTTTTTGTGATTTGTCCACATTAATTAAAAAAAAAAGAAAAAGAAGTAGGTGTTACAATTCTTATTAGTCAATTAGTCAATTATTATATCCTTGTTAAATGGACATATTATCAAGTCTCTTAAGTCTCTTCCAATGTTCAACTTATTCCCTAACCTAACCAATTCCATAATCATTAACAAATACCCTTCATCTTGACTCACAAGTCCATCACTACATTAATTTAGATACAACCTGATCCAGAACACAATCAATCTTGATTCAATTTGGATTATTATATTAAATAAGATATGGAACTTGTTTTATTCTTCTATAAAATTAACTACACCAATAATTGAACTGTAAAAATAACAAGCTACCAACTCTAATTTGTGAAAATATGTAAGAATTATATCATAATAAGAAAATATATATTTTCAGAAGATGCCATAATTAAAACTTGCTTTGATTGTTAGATAATGTTCTTGTTAAGGAGGAAAAGTATATATATACATGTTAAAGTGATTCCTTGGAGAACATTTGCCTGTCTTTCCGAACACAGAGAAGGAAAGCAAAAATGCTTCTAGATTTCTAAGACTAAGATTAGACAAGATGATTCATCTTTAATTATTGTTAATGATGTAGTATATCTTACACTCTTCTTTGGACCTTAACCACCTTTAGAATTGTCGCATTGGCGAAGAATTATTGTTGATCATAATTATTTTCTAATTCAAACTTATCTTAATTATAAAAATTATATCAATACAACTATTGAGATTCAACGCCCCAAATTAAAGTGTACTATGACCATTGAGAGAAGCCTTGCTTTTTTTCTGATTTCTTTATAAAAATAGATAAATCATTTTTATTAACATTACAAGCTCATTTTCTTCTGAAAGTTGACATTATATATGGAAGGGACAAAACAATGACTCACATGCCTACCGACTAATTAGCTAGAGGTAGGCCATTTTGAACCTTAAAGTTTTTAACGAGGCCCTAGTATGAAAATGGTGATGAAGAATTCTTAACAGTGAAACTTCGATATATCTCAAAATCTTTAAACACTCATACTTCCGAAGGTCCTATATTACCTACACAAACATGTGTCGATTAAGGCATTCTTTTTTGGAAGAGCATTAGCCGTAACAGTGAGTTAGTCTGTTTTAATATCAACACTCACCTAGGAGATGGAAGCATGACAAACATGTGAATGGTCAACTGGATGGAGGGAAACTCCCCATGGAACTGGTGGGTCTCCCTACAATCCCTTATACTCAGCAAAAAGATATCTATTATGAAAGTAAGGGACTAATGGAGGAGAGTGGGAAGGAGACCATTCTTGAAAACAGGACCCCTATCAAGGGAAGAAACATTGGATTACTAATAACTCATACAATACTTGTCACAACTGTTTGGAATTGGTACTGACATAAGATCTTGGAACCTAAGAGCATCACACCGTTTTTCAGTGAAATCCTTCTACAAGTTTAGGATTGACAGAGGGGTGAGGAGCGAGTTGAACCGAAGTTTTTGGAACAAGCCATTTCCCTTCAAGATCAAACTATTCACATGGCTTGCCAAAGAGGACAAAATATTCATATTGGATAATCTACAAAAGAGGTAGTGGAAAAGGAGAACGAACACTTTGTTATATGTGCAATCCGGCAAATGAAACAGTCACACATCTCCTATTTACATTCCCTTGTGCAACGAATATATAATCCCATTTTAGGACCCTCTTCGGTCTATCTTCGCCCCCAGTATCTACAAGAGATGTATGGGCCCCAAACAACATCACAAGGGAGCAAGGTACACCGAAGTCTTTGATTTTTGTAAATCCGGATGAAACCATGCATGTACTAACATTCTAAAATATAGGAATAAAATTGTTAGGACCCGGCCGGGCCACCCCACACTAGTTCGGATATTGTCCGCTTTGGGCCCAAGCCCTCATGTTTTTATTATTGGGTTTAACCCAAAATGTCTCACTACTAATAGAGTGTGTCCATCTATTTAACCCCCCTCTCACTTCTTCTCAACAATCGATGTGGGACTATGTTTGTACACCCAACAATCCCCCCTCAAACAAAGGATCACATAATCAGCCCCCCCCCCCTCGATCGACACACTGTGTACTGTCTTATTCACATTGCTTCATCGGCGCCCTTGGACATCATTGCGTCAGAGCACACACCTTACGTGGAACATACACCAGGGTCGTGGCCACCGATTACCAGGGATCCACCCACCCACATGACTTGAGAGATCTTGTTCTGATACCATTTGTTAAGACCCCGAGGAGCATCCCACACTCCATAATAATTGTGATATTGTCCCCTTTGGACCCAAGCCTTCACGGTTTTGTTACATGTGGTGAATCTTTTTGTTCTCGTGATATATGTGGTATCATTGTGTACTTCTTATGTTAAAAAAAATCATGAATATTATATTATTGATAGTGTTTTAATGCGAGTCTTAATCATTACCTTAATTAAATTTCCCTAAAACTAATGCTACATATATAGCATTTTGACAAAATGGCCATTAAACATTAATTCCAACTTTCATTGTCTACAACTTGGAAACTAAACAAATGTTTTAAGTGTGTCATCAAAATCAAAGCATAGACAAAGAAGAACATGCACATCCATGAACATCAAAGTCTCATCCATTTGTTTACTCACAGCCGACCCCTCCCTGTCCTCAACTTGGACTGCATTGAGTTTTCAAAGTTCTTTTTCTTGTTTTCTTTTGGAAGCTCTTGGTTTTTCAATCTTAGAAGTACTACCGATGCTTTCAAGTGTGGGGCTTCTTAGCCTTCTGTTTGACAAAAGCCATGTTCCCATAAGAGTGTGTTGTGTGTGTGCGCGCGTGTGTGAGAGAGAAGAAAGTTCAAAGATACTGTTAATTAACCATGATAATTAATTAACAAGAGATAGATAGATTAAAACTTAATATAATTATCACAATGCGGCGTGTAAGCGTGTTAGACTCCAATCAACCACATGTCTCTATTCCTTGTATATAAGAGCATCACCACCATCGTCTCGTCTCATCTCATCTCATCTCATCACATAAGTCCAATCCTATCTCAATCCATCACAACTCCCCCTCTATCTAAAATTCCCTCTCTTTGCTTACATACTTTGCCAACCAAAACTCTTAATGGATCAGGTCCATGGCAAACCTTGCAGCTCTGGTACACCTCCAAGTGAAGAAGATCAAATGGCTGACTTAAGAAGGGGCCCTTGGACCGTGGAAGAGGACTTCATGCTCATAAACTACATCTCTAACCATGGTGAAGGTCGCTGGAATTCCCTAGCTCGCCATGCAGGTATATTAATTATATATTTATACTTAATTTGATAGAGATTAATCATATGTGTATATATATATATAGTTCATCATCTCTGATTAATTACTGTTTCTGTGGAACAGGCTTAAAGAGGACAGGAAAGAGTTGCAGGCTCCGGTGGCTGAACTATCTCCGGCCGGATGTCCGGCGAGGAAACATCACACCAGAAGAGCAACTTCTGATACTAGAACTACACTCACGTTGGGGAAACAGGTACTAGCTAGTACCACTTGTAATTAGTTAGCTACGTACAATTCTTTATATATAGTATAATGCTTCAATTTTAGTTGTATGATTTTGATTCAGGTGGTCTAAGATAGCACAGCACTTGCCTGGAAGGACAGACAATGAGATAAAGAATTATTGGAGAACTAGAGTTCAGAAACATGCAAAACAATTACAGTGTGATGTGAATAGCAAGAAGTTTAAGGATGTTATGCAGTACCTTTGGATGCCTAGACTTATGGAGAGGATCCATGCAGCTGGAGTTAACAAGAGCTCCATTAATGGAGGAGGAGGAGGAGGGAGGAGTGCTTGAGTGGTAGTGATCAAGGGAACTACTGTAGCTTGGTTGGAGATGATCAGGTTGAAGAGAAGGGATCAATGGATGAGAAGGAGATCAGCTCATCAAGCTTGTGGTCAGAGTCTTTGTTTAGTCCCACTAGTGGGTGTGGAAATCATGGCTTGGTTATGGATTTCCATGAAGTTGATCAAGGTTGGTGTGGTGGTGATATGAGTGACAACTTGTGGAATGTTGAACAAGAGACTTGGTTCTTGGAACACAACCATCAAACTTGATTAGATTTCCCAATTACTTTGTAAAATAAACATGTAATTTTTCATTAATTTGTTTTTCTAATTTTATTTTAAAGATGATGATCAATTGTCTTCTAACACCTATCTTGTGTATTTAATTATATTTTTGTACTAATTAGACGATAATCTCCGACATAATTTGATAGTCGGATGATTTTTTTTTTTTTTTTGTTATTTGATTAAATTGGCTAGTTGTTAATTTGTGATTATAAGTTGTGGTTTGCTAATTATTTTTTAAGCATAATAAATTATATAAATATATTTTAATTAAGCTGAATGGTTGTTGTTATGTCATGTCAAATCGATCCATCAACCCAAAATAGCTTGTTTATTTTAGTGAGTTATACCAAAATTTTACAATCCTACTTAAATCAACCATTTCCAATAATAGCATGTTAAGAAATTATGAATGAGGAATTAATGAAATTAATGAAATTTTAATTTTTTTTAAAAAAATAAAAATAGCAGCTAAATGATTAAAGTTATGAAATATTAAAATAATTCCAAAAATTATATAAAAATCATTGAAGAGGCAAAAATGGACATTTGCTTGCTTGGATCTTTACACGGCGGAGCAAATGATCCGTACGCCGGCGCCGCCGGGGATGCTTTGCAAGTCTCCCCACAAAACTGAAGACTTTGATGGTCAAAGTCAAAGTTGGTGGTCAACTTCTTTGGATAACACCTCGTGCGGCAAATTACTTGTTTTCTTTGGATCCAACGACTAAGACGTCTTCAAATTCCACACGTATTTCAATATTGTCTTTTTTCTCGACCATTTGTTATTCTTTATCTGATATTATTCCTTACTTTAATTCTTTTTATCTTCTTTTACTTTATTTGACCTGTTTTTAGGGCTGGCAATGAGCCGAACTCGAACGAACTGAGCCCAGCTCGAGTTCGGCTCGAATGCTTATGATTCAGCTCGAGTTCGGCTCGAGTTCGAAAAAGCTCGACATATTTGGATTCGAGTTCGACTCGATATTATTATCAAAGCTCGAGTTCGATTCGAGTTCGAAATTAATGTAAAACTTTGAAATTATAATAAAAAATTTTAGTTGGCTCAAACCCACTCAGAACCAACCCAGCCAGTTGGACCGGCCACGTTTCACTTGATTTGAATGATACACAACTCAATAGAGCCCAACCCATTTTATAGCAAGCAACTCTTCTCTTTTGGTCTTCTCAGTCGATGTGGGACTAAAAACTTCTACAAATTTTGCTAGCCTCACTGGCTGTCACTCTCTCTCCTATTTTGCTAGCCTCACTGGTGGCTGTCACTCTCTCTCCTATTTTGCTAGCCTCACTGGCTGTCACACTCTCTCTCTCTCTCTCTCTCTCTCTCTCTCACACACACTCAGACTTACACACATTGACACATATTATTACATATATATACATTTATATTATATTCTCTCTCTCTCACTCAGACTCACACACATTGATACGTATATATACATTTATATGTATAATATATTTTATATCATTATTATATATATATATATAATTATTATATATATGTATTCTGATTATATGATAATTTAATAATTATATAAAATATATACATAGTAACATAAATACAAATATATATATATATATATATATATATTCGAACTTCGAACCGAACTCAAACGAGCTGACTCTGGCTTGAGTTCGACTCACTTATTTTTCGAGCTCAAATTTAAGTTCAAGTTCAGTTTGTTATTAAAATAATCAAACCGAATTCGAGCCAATATCGAACCGAACTCGAGTTGCTCGCGAACAGTTTGATCGTTTGCCAGCCCTACCTGTTTTCAAATGGTATAATATCACTGAGATTTACAGAAAATACCCTTTAATCCCTCTATTATTTTTTTGTCGACAGAAGATTCTTCTATTTTTTATTTTGGGGAAAGAAGTCCCTCCTCTAACGTCCGTAAGTTTCCCGTGCAGATTGCTGATGTGATTTTTTTTATTAATAAAATAATATTATAATATTTCAAAAAAAAATATTAAACTCTGTTTAAAATAACAAATAATATAATTATAATAATTATAACTAAAATTAATTATTTTATAAAATTATAATTAACAAACACTAAACCTAACCCTCCCCGCCTCCTCGCCCACCGCCACCATGGTGCTAGATGGTGGTCAAATGCGTCGGACCGGATGGTGGTCGGATACGTCGGAGAGATCCAATCCGGGGAGGAAGAGAGAAAGGGATAAAGAGATCACCGGGTCCTCCCTTTTCTCTCCCTCATCTCTCTCCTCCTCACCCCACCTCCATCTCCACCTCCACCTCCACCTCCCCATCCTTCTCCATCCTCATCGCCATCTTCACCCGCGCCGACCTCTACGAGCGCCGCCACTTCCTCCGCCTCATCTACAACACCCAGTCCTCCCCCTCCGCATCCATCCACCTCAACTTCATCTTTTGCAACCTCACCAAGCCAGAACAACGCATCCTCGTCGCCCTCGAAATCCTCCGGCTCACCACATCATCATCCTCAACTACTCTGAAAACATGAACTCCGGCAAGACCTACACCTTCTTCTCCTCCCTCCCCCGCAAGATCCCTCCCCACCCCAATGACTACATCATGAAAGCCGACAACGACCTCTTCCTTCGATTCTCAAACCTCACCGGCTTTCTCCTCCCCTTGCATACCCTACCATGATCTCTACTACGGCTTTGTGATTCCCTGCTCGAGTATGGCCCTTTCAGAGAGTACATGTCAGGGACGTGGTTCGTGCTATTGTGGGATTTAGTGGAGTGGATCTATGTGTCGGAGGTCGCCGCTAGCAAGGTGATCGGGCTAGAGGATAATCTGGTGGCGAAGCACTTGAAGGAGGGGGGAAAGGGGATGAATATGTATAGTGAGAAGCCGGGGATGTACGATTATCCGGGGACTCAAATGATGACGGGTGAGGAGGAGGAGCGGGTACCGTGGCGACAACGAGCGAGGAGGCGGGGAGAGGAGGGTTAGGGTTTGTTAATTGTATGTTGTAAAATAATTAATTTTTAGTTGTATTGTTTGTTGTATTATTTTAGTTGTAAATATTTTAATTATATTATTTTTTATTTTAAATGGGGTTTAACATTTTTGTTGGAATATTTTAATATTATTTTATTAATAAAAAAACCACATGAGCAATCTGGACAGGAAAACTCATGGACCTTAGGAGGAGGGATTTTTTTTCCCAAAACAAAAAAATAGAGGAATCTCCTGCAGACAAAAAATAATAGAGGGACTAAAGGGCATTTTCAATTTTCAAATCTATTTTATTATAAAAAATTTAAATGTTTTTTTTTAATAAGGTGCATAAACCATATAAGGATATCACATAGGGTCGTTTGGTTCGCAGTAATATTTAAATTAGGTGGTAATATGAAAAAATTACCGTGTTTGGTTACTTTAGCACGGTGAATAAAGTGATAATCTACATTACCAAGTTGGTGAACATTACCACATAATGTGGCTTGAACTTTTTTTCCCCATTTTGCCCTCACCCTCTCCATATATTTCTTTTATTTATTTTAATTAATTTAAATTTTAATTATTTTTAATTATTTTTAAATTTTAATTATTAATGTGCCATAATTAAATTTGGTATTAAAATTTTATTATTTTTAATCTAAAACTTTATTTTAATTTTAATTTAAAATTGCTCAAAATTTTATATACAAGGGTATTTTGGAAAATTTGGAACATTATCAAGTTGATGACCATGACCAACCAAACATGGTCATCACATATTACCACAACATTGCAAGGCATATAGCATTCCCCTATAATTACCACGGTAATCTCATTACCGTGGTAATATATCATTACCGCGAACCAAACGGTCACATGCATAGTGTTTATTGATTGTCCCGCATTCCGTCCGTCTGCTTATCCGCGCCCTGTTTAGGCATCACCAAGGGTGCTCTCGCTACAGTAGACTTAGAAAAGTGGATGGGAACTAGTGAAGAAGGCAGTCATCTGGACATTATGGGGAGTAGCCGAGTAGGGTTGTCAAATGATCAAACTGTTCGCAAGCAGCTCGAGCTTGGCTCGGAATTTCAAGCTGAGCGCTTTCGAACCGAGCTCGATAAGGCTCAGCTCGAAAGCTCAAAATTATATTTTAATATATATTATCTATATATATATATATATAATATTTATATTTATATTTATAATAATTAATAAACACCAACCATTGGATCAAAGATCCAACGGTTCCGATGGTCTCATATTAAAATTGATCCCTGAAGAGTAAAGACCAAACAAAAGATCGACACAGCCGCCGTTGCCTATTCACACGCAGTAGATCCACCCGAGCACCTCCTCCCCAACCACGAGCATCACATGCGGCCTCCCCAACTCGAGCACTTGCACTGCTTCACCTCCACATATCATTTGAGATAATTAAAATATTTATTGTTTATATTTATATCGATTAGAATCGCTTTTTAAATTTTATTTTTTATTTTATATAATTAGTTGAAATATTATCAAATATAAATTTTATTTAAAGAAAAGTACTATATAATTTCTATTTTAATTTTATAGAAATATAAAAAAATAACTTATAATTTATAAATAAGTTTTTAGTTTTGAGTTAAATCAAGCCGAGCTCGAGCAAACTTATTCAAGCTAATAAAAGCTCGAGCTAGGCCCAATCCGATCAAGTCCGACCTGTTTACAACCCTAATGGGGAGAAATGAATATGTGATGTTTTTAAGATAAACGATGTGTTTTCTGTCAACTCATTCGTGACACTAACTTTCTCCTATTATCTTATTTGATGAACTCACTTGTTAAATAAGCCGATGCTCCAGGAGGCCAGAGCTTAGTCAAAAAGTGTCTGCATTTCTTGCTCAACACCCCTAGAGATCCGATGGCGATGAGGCCTGAGAAAGAGGCTAGAGGCAAAATCGATGACAAATGTGGAAAGTTACACTGAGTCATTGTATTACTACACTTTTTTTGTAACTTTTAGAATCATACGGTTGATTATAACACTTATCATGAACTCTTTATCATAATTAAATGTGATTTATCCACAAAAAAAAACATTCCCTCGCTACTAGGGCTTTGAGCTTTTCTTGTAAAAAAGCTATATAGACTCCATTTTACTAGGTTCTCTATGACCTCCAGCTTGGCTCATTTGGGCATGTTGACAAATTTAACTGATATTGTTTTTATATTTGAGTTGAATAAATAGATTTCTTTAGGGTTGAAACTCCAAACCACCAAACCGCCCAAACCGCTCCAAACCAATCTGCCGAAATTGTTGGTTTTTCAAACCGTTGAAACCGAAAATAAATTGGTTTAGTTTGGTTTGAAATCGATTAATATTCGGTTCAGTTTCGTTTGAAATTGCATAAGTGCGGTTTGAACCGAACCGGACCACATATTCCTACATTTAATGTGATTGAATCAACATATGTCATTCGACTTGGGTTAATATTGTACGGATTGGTATGAGATGAAAGGAGATAAACATAATTTAATTATGATTTGATATTTGAATTTGAATTTGATCAAGATTCATCTCATAAGAATAATTATTAAAAGTTTATGATTTATCTCACAATTTCATTGGAGGGATAAGTGAGAGAATAGATATGCAATTATGATTTATTTTTCAAACCGCGGTTCAAACCGAACCGAACCACAAACTGAACCAATTTGGTTTGGTTTCATTTTTCAAACTGTTTGGTCCAGTTTGGTTTGATTTTTTTCAAACCGAAAAATACCAGTTTGGTTTGGAAATTCGTCCAAACCAACCCAAACCGAACCGATTTCACCCCTAGATTTCTTTAAAAAAAATTGATAGAAAATGGGTCAAATATTTGTGGTTAAAAATAAATTAATTAGTCAAATTAATAGATTGATATCTTTCTTCTAAAATACAACAATTTTTATTTTAATAAAATAAGAGATCTTGAACTGATACTTTAAGATGATCTTACAATTAATAATGCTAATTAATATAAATGCCCACCAATATATTTATTCTATTTTAAAACTTATCTAGCTAATAAATTTAATTTTAAAACAATATATGTATTGATCAATTACAAATAAACTTGCTTTTGTTGATGATCAATTATATTTTATTAATTATCTTTTGAACTATGTAGTTTGGCCCTGACAAAAAAGAACATTATGTAGTAATTTTTTCCATAAGAAGTGAAAACAAATTCTATAGGTTTTTTTCCTACGGAATGATTGAATTGTGTAAAAATTTCCTATAATTATTATTAAAAAAATCTATAAAATCTATAAAAGTCAATAAATGAATATATGCCTCCATAAAGATCGTACTTATATACCCTTATAAAATATCAATATTTACATATATATATATATATATCCTTATGGTTAACTATCAACACATTTTTATTAAAATGATCATTTTATCCTCATCTTTCTTAATTATTTATATATAATTTATGACATACTGGAAATATTGTTGTTTTTGGGAGAGGGAGGGGGAATAGTCATTTTATTAAAAATTATTGGGTATGCACGTAGTTATGGATTTTTGTAGAGGTAATAATAATAATAATAATAATAATAATAATAATAATAATGGGATTAGAGTAAACTAAAAGAAGGGTGAAGAACAAGCTTTTAAATTTCAAAGAAAAATAAAAGTTTGTCCAGATCTTTTTTATTTTTTCCTATGAAATTAATCCAATTAAATAAATAAGAGCGTGAACGTTTCAATTATATTGGAAGTATAGAGTTCCATCGATGAATAGTAAAAAAAATCTTGGGTATTTTATATAAATAATATGAGTAAACTAACTAAATTAACTAAATACAAGCTCCTATAAACAAATAATCTGTAAGAAATTAATAAAGAAATAAATAAAGAAACAACCATTGATTTGGCAAGCATATATTTTAGCTTTTTTTTTTCTAATTGGAAACCACATATAATTATTATAGAGTTGTGGAAATAAAAATATACATTTAGAGCATATCAGTATTCAAATACATAGTTGGCCTAAGAAGACAATCGTAAATTAATACTCCGGTATGTCACTCTCGAAGGTCTCGTGGTCTGTGGATTAAACTGGTCATCCTAGATGAAGGCTAGGTTTCTATTTACTAGTAACTTTGTTGCCCCTAGCTTTGATCGTTTAGATTTGTGAATTGAAGAAGGCAGTCGTAAATACTCTTCGTTGCCCCTTGCTTTGATCGTTTAGATTTGTGAATTGAAGAAGGCAAATGAAATACTCGGTATGTCACCCTCCCGAAGGGTCACAAGTCGTCACGTGGATTGGGCGTGGTCATCCTAGATGAAGGCTAGGTTTCTCTTTACTAGTAACTTCGTTGCCCCTAGCTTTGATCGTTTTGATTTGTGAATTGAATTAAACCAAGAAAGTACGAGGAATTCAATATCACGAATTAATTTTAAGAAAATACGTTTATCTTGAAAACATCTTTGACCATTGTGGCTAAGTCTCACCCATATTTAACATTTTGTTTACTTGGATGTTATGTGAGTTGGGCCCCAAAGATCTTGCATCATTTGGGGTCGCTCGGTGATCCCAAAGAGTTTACAAAAGTGTCCCCATCAACCTCTTGCGAATTGGTAGAGAAGTAGTAGATGTAGGATAGATTCATCCTTATTCTCACATAAGACACAAGATGTTTTCCTCTCTATTTTTGCTTGGCTAGGTTACCTAGTATTAGGATATTGTCATCTCATGCCAAACATGCTTAGAGTTTAATTTTCACGGGACATGAGTGCTTTCAAAATGATCACGAGTTGTCATATTTGGTTCCCCAATTGACCAAGAACGGATATAGGGTGATGACCATAAAGCTCTTGGATACAGTTAGTTTCCACGTACATCCGGGTATTCTAGCCGGTGCTTTGGTTTCTCTCTAGGTGATTTTGGAGGTTGAGGTAGTCTGTGGTCCCTTCTCTAGATCATAGGGGTCTTGCTCGCATTATGAGGATCCACATTGATGGATCCTCAATCGGGTGGTTTCCACAGAGATGGTGCGTCAACCAATGAGCGATTGGAATGACGGTTAGAGATTCATGGTGACTGTT
Source organism: Dioscorea zingiberensis (assembly GCA_026586065.1). NCBI lineage: Eukaryota > Viridiplantae > Streptophyta > Magnoliopsida > Dioscoreales > Dioscoreaceae > Dioscorea > Dioscorea zingiberensis. The sequence goes on along the minus strand of CM048820.1, from coordinate 55,026,846 downwards.
CTTTGATCTAATTATCCATCCAACAGTTTATGGTGGGGTCGCTTCCCAATAATGAGGTGATGTTAATTAGTGAAAACCATTGTTGATTCATGGTAAATACTTTTCTAGAAATAGGTCCTTGCCGAGACTGGATATATAGGGTCGATAAAGGTTCTCTTAAAATATAGTCCATTTATAATCTTCAGGTAGATATATACCGACCTCCCTAGTCAGAATTTTCCACCACCATCTAGTAGAACGGTATTAAAATGTCTCAAATTAGTTATTTTCCACCCTCCATGTCTTTGGTTGACATTGTACGTAGTATTCAGTTGACAAGTCTATAGGAGTGTGAATCCAAGTTTGGGCCCCTCTATAGAAAATCCTATCGAAGAGCATATAGGTTGCAAATTACCCATCACGAGAGATGGTAAATGGCTATCTAGTAGTTGGAATGGCAGAAATTAAGGACCGAGTTGAGCAATGTGATCCTTCCTCCTAGGGATAACAGTTGTCCTTAATTTCCAGGAGTTGATCTTGCCCTTGAGTCTGTGAGTCCGACCTAGTCATCCCTCCTAGGTTTGCAGCTTGATATAGATATAACTAGAGATATTTAATGGGGAGGGATCAAAATAGTATATGGATTAGGTCATCTAGGGAATGCATGTTCGCACAGACTAAGATAATGACGATTTTGTTAAAATTGATTCGAAGTCTGAAGAATCCTTCAAACAGGTAGAGAATTAGTTTTAGCACCCTGGAGTGTGATGTCCTTTTAATTTGTGCAAAATACTAGCAAATCGTTAATTTGTATATTGCAGGGAGGTGATGTCCTCCACTCCATTGCTGCCCAAATGAATGTCCCTGAATTTATCGGCTCTCGCCACCTATGTGAGCATTGCGGAAAACATGTTAATTAGTTGCTAAGATGAATAGTAAGGGAGAGGGGGAATCTATTGTCTTAGTTGTCGTTTGTGTCTAACATATCTTTTAGCTGTTCCTAAACATAATTTCATTCACAGAATCCTGAGATCAATATTTAATTCACATAAAACAACTTGATATTTATTATGAGCCCTTGCATATTTTCTACAACATAAAATCTTTGCTTGCATAATCTTTATGATCATACCCATCTTACAAATTAAAGCTTAACTTGTTAAGGCACTTGCCCTAAATAGATACAAAACTTGGGACTATTAAACCCGGAAAATATTAATCAAGTCACTCAAACAAACATGTCTTTGAACCAGACCCTTCATCATCATCATCATCATCATCATCATCATCAATGTCTAAACGAAAGAGATCAAGCCTATCATGTCCAAGGCTGAGAGAGTACATGACCTTCTTGAACTCACTCCAAGTGAAGGACTTATAACAACAAGGCCTAAGTGGTGTAATAGTCTCAGGGAGTGGAGAGATCCATGCATGCAAAGGTGGTGCTCCAAAGAAAGCAGTAGACATCCTTGTGCCATTAGAGTTAGCCATAACTCTATGCCTCACACTAACCGGCCTCCCATTTGTCATTACCTTCATCACAAAAACCACAACAACAAGGTTAATTAATTATATGCATATATGCATGCATGCATACACTAGTCAAGACTTATAATATTAATTAGCAACTGTGCATCAAGCTGGCTGTGGGCTCTGACATGAAGAAACAATTAATGGACCAAGGCTGTAGATTTTGTGGGGGCATTAGCCATGCTCTTTTGCATCAATGTCAATCATGCAAACATATATGAACATTTTTTTCAAAACTTACAGCTGGATCAGAGATCTGCCTTTATGTCTCATCATCACATACACTGGAACCTTTTCACTTAATTCAACCTCTAGCTAGCTACTTCATCATATATACTTCATATTCAATCCACAATTCTTTCTGAGTTTAATTCAGAAACATGCACTAACCTGAAGAACATCGCCGACATTGACGCAGAATGCATCAGGATTGGGTGGGACTGGGATCCACGAAGCACCGGCCGGGGAAGGAGACCGTATCTGCAAGCCGGCAACCGAATTGGATCGGAGAATGGTGAGGATTTGAGGCTCCAAATCCAAGCCTGCAGCAATTGGCTCTAGTAGTACAGCAGTCATGCTTGTAGCTTGACTTGGTGCAGTTGCACGGAGGGTAGTGATTGAGTCTGAGCAAAGAGTCACTCTCCATGTCCCTTATCATCCTACTGAATACCCCACTGTCCCCCACCCCTAACCCTTGAGCCATTAGCTCCAATATCTCACATGCAAGCTCCCTCACTTCTCCAACATACTCATTCACCACATAGCTGTAAGCACAAGCACACACAGTATAAACTTGCTAGCTAGCTAGCGCTAGAGCTACAGATAATGTAGTTCATGCATGCACTCACTATTGCTTGCCCTTTTATGGTCTGAATTTCAAGCATCATTCAGAGGTGATCATAAGGTTTAGACTTCTATATATATATATATATATGTGGATTGATTAATATATTATATCCAAATTATGTGTTGAGAATTAGGTGGCTCACCTATCACCTACCAATTGGTTCATGGAATGGAAGGGCTTAGGAATGTAGCCATGTGCCCTAACCACTACTCTGTGGGGCTTGAGTTCATCGTTGGCTCGTCCATTTGGTCGAAAATATATAGCTATTATACATCTATATATTGTGGTTAACTATATTTGTGCTTAAATCTTAACCAAACTTCTCTTTTATATATATGTGTGGTTAATAATTTTCATGTGATCCAAACATTAATTTTGTTGTCAATATCATGATTCCTATATATCGATGCCGATGTCCTACCGATTCATTTCAAAGAAAATGATCCATAGATCTTGTTCTTGTTGCGATGACTTGCAAAGTGTAAACTTAATATAATAACAAGATACATGTTCATGCATGAGATATGTATGTATATATATACCTGAAGTCAATAGGGTTTGTCCGGCAAACTGACCGAGCTCTCTGGGATATGGAGATAGGGTTGGAATGGAGAAGAAGATACTCAAGATCTCCGGTATCGCCATTAGAACCGATACTCTTAGTTCCATATCCAAGAGGGTTGGCAGGGCCGGCGAGGAGTTTCTCGGAGGATGGCAAGGAGAAGAACTCCATTCCGGCGAGCTCCATTCTTGAAACAACTTTGTCTGGAACTCCATGATTGATTACTTGAAAGAAGCCAAACTCCTCACAAGCCTTGATAATGAGCTCAGCCTTGAGCTCTCTTCTCATTGACAGGTCTATTACTGGAACATTAATGCTGGCTGACCTGATCAATGATCTCTCACTACTATGTAATGCCATCACTGAAGCTGCCACCATGTTTGGTTCTCTAACTCTCTTTCTCTCTGTATATATTTATATATATAATGTAGACTGATCTGGTTTTTATAGAGGAATTGAGAAGAATGTGTTTTAAACTTTTAATAGGAAGGTTGAGTAGTCACTTGTTGAGGTTGAAGTTTGACCATGAGGTTGACCCAACCCCTGCTTCTCTACTCTTTCGGTTCAACGCAGTGAGTTTATTGGTGGGATTTGGAGTTGAGAAGTATAATTTTTTTTCCCCTTTTTTGTAATTTAGATTTGAAAATAGTTCCTGTTTTTGGTTGGGGGAAATGGATTTAGAAATCATGAAACCCTAAATCCCACACCAAACCCTAGCAACTTGATATTATAAAATATTTGTCTCTCAAAGAGTCAAAAAGGTGTTTTATATTTTCTACACTCGTGATATTATATCTAGATCTACCTATATTCTCATTTAATGAGCTATTCTTGTATTTGGTCCAATGGGATTGTGTTGTGCGTTCCTAAAGTTTAGGATCGATGTCTCTCTTTGACTTTGACCCATTTGAATTCCCAATATTATTATTATTATTATTATTATTATTTATTTTTATTTTTATTTTTTTCACTTGAGCAACAAGCCTCCACACAAGGATTCGGTCACATGCCCAGGGGCTTGATTCTCACTTGGTTTCATATAATGCAATTTATTTTACCGCCTGAAAGTTTCACACAACGTACACTTATTTTACAATCCAGGGTGAAGAATCTCGTGCTTGCGTGGGTTGCCACATTGGGTGGCCCACACCATGCGCCCTCTCACTCTCCGTGAGTGGGATTTAACCCCTTGGGTCTTTCGTGTGTCTAACCCTTATAAAAGTGGAGTATTACGTCAGCCACTCAAGAGGTCTTAATTTGGCTTCCCAATATAATTTTATTGATGGTTATGTGACTCATGTTCAACTTTAATATATTAATGAATTAGTTATTTTTCTTTATTAAATTAATGTAAAATTATTGTTATTTTTTTCCTTGAGTCTTGAGGAGCTCAAAAGTCTGAGTTTACAATGCCTGTACTCACGCTGCATTTGGCAATACTTCTCTAACCTATTTGGCATAAGACAACTCACACAAATACAAGTTCTATTGGTATCACATCCTTCTCCAAACAAATGGAAAAAAAAAAAAAAGCCAGATTATAATAGAATTTGGTTATAGTGATAATCACTTAATTTGAGGGGTCGTTTGGTTCACGGTAATGTAAAAATATTACTGTTTTTGGTTACTGTGGCACCAAGAATAAGGCAGTAATATAAGATTATCAACAGTGAAACATTACCACATAAGTGGTAATCCACATTAGATTACCAAGTTGGCGGTAATGTGGCCAAAACTTTTTTTCTCCATTTTACCCTCACCATTTTCATATATTTCTTTCATTACCGTTTTGCCCCCATCCTTTCCCCAATTTATTTGTTGCTTAAACATTTTTTTGTACGAAATTTGCTAGTTGTTTAAACATTTTTTTAATTATAGTTTTTATTGAATGGATTTTTTGTATGAAATTTTATGAAGTTGTAACATATAAAAGTTTTATTTTATTATAACTTTAAATTTGATCACAAGGGTATTTTGAGAAAATGTACAACAATCAATTTTTGGTATTAAAATTTAATTATTTTTAATCTAAAATTTTATCTAAATTTTAATTTTAATTTGCTCAAAATTTCATATATAAAGATATTTTGAGAAATTTGGAACATTACCAAATTGATTACCATGACCAACCAAACATAGTAATGAAAGATTATCAGGAATATACGTTTATAACCAAACATGGATTGCTATCACATCTTATTATAACGTTATGAGGCATATAAAGATTCTCGAACCCTATTGATTTTTTTCATACTTTCTTGATTTGATGTAATATATACAACCAAAAGACCAAAGATAGAAGCTTGGAATGCACAAGAGAAAGCGCAACCAACATAGGCCACCGGATGTCGACTTTGAAAATGATAAAACAGAGCTCTGAGCAAGTATAACAGGAGTACCAAGCTGACAAAGCCCAACTCCACCCGTTACTCCTACTTGTATTAACATGTATTGTGGCCATGGTTTTACATCTTTAGGATATTCCTCAGTAAATAGGTTTTACTAAAAACCTTATCTATCAATGAATGAATGATTGACCAAATGATAGAGATTAATCACTTTATATAAAATAAACTAAAATGTTATTTTGAGACATTTCCGCTTTAACCATTACAAACTTAGGGCTTGTTTGAATCATTTTTTTTTATATATATAAAAAAGGGTAATCCGGTGCTACAAAACTCCCACGAGTCAGTTTTATTTGTAAGAGGCTAATATTTATTATATAAGTTAAAACACTTTTGCTTATTTTTGTTTTGATTTTTTTAATATATATATATGTTACAATCAGGTCAGCCGGATGTCTGGCCGCCTAATTGTAACATTTTTATTATCTATTATATATATATATATAAGATATATATATATATATATATATATATATATATATATATATATATTATATTTTTTATAATGTATTTAGATATAGTTTGATTTATCTATATATTTTTTAAATAAATAAATAAATATATATATATATATATATATATATATATATATATATATATATCAAACTATATCTAAATAAATTATAAAAAATATAATATATATATTTTTTTATACATATTTACTATATTATAGTAGTGATAGGATCAGGCGGCCGCAAGTGCGGCCGGCCTGATCCTAACACTACTCTATATATATAGAAATTTGCTACAATCAAGTCAGCCGCATTTAAGGCCGGCCCATTAACACTCTTACCTATGAGTTGTTTTGGGGTGTATGGGTATATTTGCATTTGGTGTTTGTGAGTGTTAATGGGCGGGCCACAAATGCGGCCGGTCGGATACTAACAGACCTGTATATATATATATATATATATATATATATATAGTCATATTATCATTTATGGCCGGCCTTACTACTATTATTCCAAAGAAGGTCACCTCATTTTCACCCATTTTGAGAGTGTTGTTTATAAATCTAGCCGTACGGGTGGAAAGAATATCGAAAAATAAGATAATATATTGATTTTCATACACACTCAGGATCAGATGATCATTCATCTTAAAGGGTGAAAATTTAACCCGTTAAGATTTCTATAAATTTTCACCCGTTAAAATGAATGATCATACAATTATCAAATTATATAAAAATTGACATGTTATCTTGTTTTTCGATGTTCTTTCCATCCGCACGGCTGAAACCCCTAAAAACACTCTCAAAATGGGTGAAAATGAGGTGACCTTACTTGAATAATAGTAAAGCGCCACCTCATAAGAATACTTAATTCTATATATATAGGGATGTGACATAATGAGGTCGTAATTTTACATCCTACCCCATTGTATCATCAAGTATATATATATATATATTTATATATATTTTAAATTTTATTTTAACTATATATATCCTATAGAATTTATCTATAAATTTTTTATAATTTTTATATATATATATATAGATAGTTATTATATTATCTTATCATCAGAATATATATATATATATATATATATATATATATATATATATATATATATATCTAAGCAATACAGTTTTACTATTATTTTGTAGGTGCTTCTTAGTGGGCCTCTTTATAATGCCATTCTTATTAGAGAATCTTGATATACTTTCTGCAAGCTTTAGTTTCCCAAACACTTATCATTTGGGGTCCATAAGTTCCAATTTTAGCATTTAAATAGCTTTCAAGGTGGTTTCATATTTAAAGTTAGACAGTTCTTGTTTGATTCGTTACATTACATATATACCTTAATTATTGTATTTAAAATTCATTTTATTTATGATTTATACTTATTATAATCTGCATGCGTTTCCCTATATATATATATATTTAAAATCATAGTCGACTACTCTCTCAAACTTTCACTTTTATGTATGAATAAAATCACAATTGTATTAATTTAAAAGAATTGCTAAAAACTCAAGACATTTCAAGCCTTTCAAGCCTTTCAAAGCATTTATATAGAACTCAATACAAACTTTGATCTTCATACCACTTAACTACAAAATACATAGAGTACAAAGTAAAGCTAGAAACAAAAGAAATACAATTATAAGAAGATAAAAAGAAATTAAAGAAAAAGATGTTCTTGTTCTTGTATGTGCATGTTGAGAACAATGGCTAGAAAGCTCAGGAGGGATAGAAGGGGATGGAGAAGAAGACGGCGAAGAGAAGGAACCGATGCTCGGAGATCTTTGAGAGCTTACCGGAGACCGGTGACAAGAAACGGAGAAGAGGAGGCAGGGTCTTGCAAGGTCAAGAGAAGACCTTGCAAGACAAGAAGAAGAAGAGGTAGGAGAGAGAGAGAGAGCTCAGATGAGATAGCACCGTGATATATCTAGCAAGAGCCATAACAAGATCTTGCCAATAAAGAGTACTCTCTTAATCCAAAGCCAATCTTTATCAAGAGTAGTAACTTCTCATGATCATGAAGAAGCTGTTCTCCACTCTTTCCAATCGAGTTCATGACTTCCATTGTAGTGAGAAAAGAAATCAATGAGAGAGAGAGAGAGAGAGAGAGAGAGAGAGATGAGGTTTTTGTTGAGGAGGAGTGTAACAGATCGTGGAGAGATTTAAAGGAGAAGCAAAGAGAAAGAGACAAGAAGAAGAGAACATGTTGGTGAGAAGGTGGGAGGCGAAGCCATCTCAATATTGATGGAGCCATGCATGGCATGGACATCCACCACACTTGGAAACCAAATCCAATGGAAACAAAACTTTTAAATTATATTTATTAAAAAAGTCGGTTTAGGTAATTCATTTGATTGCACGCTTTCTTGTGCTTAAGCTCTCACCCCCGTAAATGGGGGAGCAGCTTTGGATAATTGACTCGTATGAAAGACAGTGCTTTCCAAAGCTTGAGTCCCACAAGGGTGCTTCATGCACTCCAAAGCGGGGATTTATCCCTCAAGCAAAAGGGATAATCTGGTGCTACAAAACTCCGGTTATGCAGATCTATTGTACACAGTCTTATTTTGTGTTTTTACAAAATGTTGTTTCCACAACTCGAACTCGTAACCTTCAGTTCATGTAGCGACAATTTTATCGTTGCACTAAGACCACTCTTTGCAAAGTTTCAAGTCATCTGCCAATTTTACACTGTACTTTAACCACCTCAATCTTTACATTTTCTATGATTTATTATATTTACTATTTACTATTTATTTTTTAAATTTTTTGAAAAGTTTCAAGTCACCTGCCAATTTTACACTGCTTCACCACCTCCATCTTTACATTTTCTATGATTTATTATCATGTTGTACTTTAATCATAATTTTGTTTTAATGAATCATGATTCCATTAGCTTTAATGCAAACAAGGTTGATTTGGGTTTCGGTTAAGGTTTAGGGTTGGCTTGTTCTGTCAACAATATTCAGAAACAAACTAATTAATGTTTTGCTGCCCCACAACATGAAGTAGTAAACATTAATTTCTAAACTTAAGATTTGTTTCTCTATTGAGGCTTTAACTTATTTGCATAAAAAAACATTATATATCCAGTAATCATGTTGTTTGTCATTATGAGCAAAAAGTAAAGACTAAACCACTGCATTATATATGACCATACATATAAAGTATGACAAAATAGCAACAACATCATCTTCTTGTCATTTCTTTCCAATTAGCCAAGAAAAGATTAAAATTAAACATTTATCTTGGCTTTACCTAGGCTTTATTTTAGATGCATTCTTATTGTTTTCTTGCCAAAGATATCAATCATAATGAAATTAAGATAATTTATCAAGACCCCATATTGACTATAACATGTAGACATGCAATATGCTCCATTGGAAGGAAACATTAAGTTTAATTCCCTTGATTCTGTTTTAATTGTGTAAGATTACACTTTACAGAACCCCTGGATATATAACATATGGTTTCACAAATTAATGACATATATATTTTTAATTATATGAACACCAAGTTAATGTTGGGACTGCAAAACATAGTCACTCTATAATTAGAGTATAAGAGCTGGGGTTTATATATATGCATGTAGAATATTTCATAGAAACAAGGCCTTTCAAGCAAGTTCTCAAAGAACAAAATCACGCGGGCTCAGCCCCCAAAACCATATTGGCCATTGCTGCTAGCTACGAATCACGCCCCAAGTTTTATCAAGCCATGTCAGTCAGTGTCTCTCCTAAGTGTTAGTTAGGTGAACAAAGTTCACAGAGCCTAAGAACAAAACCGTGTGGGCTCGGGCCCAAAGCGGACAAAATTGTCGCTCATGTGAAATATGGGGTGCCCTTGGTCCTATCAGTTAATTAGAAAAGGTTTTGTCATGGTTCATCTATTAGTCCAAAACCTTTAAGCGGGCCTTATTACAAAAGAGTTTTTTGGAAGTTTATTTGTTGACAAGTTCATGGTCAAGTTTGGATCAGAAAAAAAAAACACACACACACATCTGTTATCCTTTAATCTCACTTTCTTAATTATTTTATGGCTTTTTCAACAAATATGTTTGAAAGCAAAGTAGAGTTCAAACTTTCTCTTATATACTATTTAATTTTTATTATACTGCATGCAGAGTTGATCATTCTGTTGGGGAACTCTTGGTTTGTCTGCATTTGAGAATATATTTTAACTTATTTATGACACACTCTTTTAATTGATTCATAATAAATAAAACTAGACAAAATACCAAGTTATAAAATTCAGTTTCTCATGATCAATGACCATGTTTCTTTTGGAAGGTGATCAGACAAGCAATGGATATATATATACAGAAACCGATTTAATTTCCACTTTTATATATATATGTGTCTGTAATATTTTTAAAGTATTTATGTATCTTGTTCACTCTCTCCTAATTATTCTTTGTACTATGAAAATTAAGTTCAGCAGATAATTAATACATATCCAGCATGCAGATAAAAGTTTAATTCATACTAATAAGAACTTCATTATGATAAGAAAATTAAAGTAAGCCAGAGCCAGACATCTTATTGCTACATATCACTAGTGATGATTCATAAATTGGCTCTTAATTTGATGACTCCCTCATTTGCCACAGTTGCAATCCATCAAGCAGGTGCAATTAGCTCCACACTTGCACTTCCCATCATTCCTCAGCAGCAGCACCCGAGTAGTTCTCCACAACTTCTATGACCTCTTTTCTCAACAATCACCATTCCGTATTGGTTTTCCCCTTCTTCCCGCATGCCATGAATTAGAATCAATGGATCATCATCATGCAGTTCATATCTTTTTTTTTTTTTTTGACTAAGACGACAAGCATGCACCTCTACGAGGATGTCAAGGATGGGGCTCAAGCACGCGCTAATGCAGAGTTCTCAACGCCTAAATTCTCGTGATTTACAAAGGCGGCTCAATCCCGGCTCTTTTCGGTAGAAATGAATTAACCCCCTTAACAAAACAACAATCCTGTATCAATAAAATTTCACTTAATTGCTTTCCAGATCATGCATGCAGTTCATATCAAGTATATGTATGATATATATTAAATACTTACACACACTGGGTCTTGTCAGCACAATCACAGTTGCCGCAGCTAGACATGGTGATGTTGTTTGAAAGGGAAGAAGAGATGATCTGATGAGTATGAGGAGAGTTGATTGAATGCATTGTGATGAAGAGTGGCCTGAGATTTATAGGGAATTCAGAGAGGTAGCCAGCTGCCTTGGTCTTTGTCTGTCATTGTCTTTTGGCACACACTTCTAGCAAAGCAAAGACACATCCAAATGGAATCTGAATAATATTAATGGTGGGCGATGAGATAGATGATAAGCTTTGTTTTCACCACTCCTGTCTAAATCTTCAGGTTCTTCACAAAAGTTAATTAATCTTTAATATTCATCAATGGCTTAACACTCTGCAGAATTCTCATCTTTATGCATGGAGATATTGCTTGTCATTGTTCCAAACCTTTATATCTTCATCAAAGAATCATTGCCTTTTGCTGTTGCCACTCTAAACTGTTCATTTTTTGGATTATTCTGAGCCTAAAAAGGTGACCTTGGCACAGTATTAATTCAACCAAGGATCTCACTGTACACACACGGATGTACATGTCAAACGGTCCAAATTTTGGGGCCAGCCGGAGACCGCCTGTGATATGTCGGGCCAGCCCGCGGGCCGGCTTACCAAATTTTAAAAATTTTAAAAATTAAAAGTCTAATACCCAATTTAGTCATCTATTATACCAAACCAGTGCATTTCAAATTCCTCCAATTTATAAATTGGCCTTTTTACCTCTACTTTTATCAAGTATAAAAATCTGATCTCTAAAAGTATATACGCAGGGGCCAAAAAGCGCGAAAAACATATGTATAGGAATTTAAAAAGCATGGAAGAGGCTGACATTTTCATGAAAGATATAGGGATCAAAAAGAATTTATAATAGGACTACGTTGGGTATTAGGCCAAAACTAAAATATCTAAAACTTAATAAAAAGAGATCCCAAAATCACAAAAAAAGTCTCAAAACTTTTACAAAATTACAAAAATCCAAAAAACTTCCGAAAATCCAAATTTATTATTATTATTATTATTATTATTATTATTCATTGAATTACAAGATGCTAAAACAGAACATAATTCCTTATTAGTAATGTGCTGGGGCTCCAAAATATATATAAAAGTAGTTTTCGGCCACCTTCTTAGAATAATAATAAATAATTCAACAATTTATTTTAATTATAAATATGACATTCATATATATTTTTTAATGATGTTATATTTATTAATAGCTCAATTTATGAATGATCCCTTCATTCATAAATTGAGCTATAAATAAATATAATATCATTAAAAAATTGAATATATCGGTCAATTTGGTGGTGTGTATAACCGAAAGATGGATTAAAAATAGTTTTTTATAAACTTAATTAAATTAATTTATTAGTTTATATTTAAATTTAACTTTTTTTGTTCTATTATTATTAAATATCAAATATTAATTATAATAATATAAGTTTAACTTCATTTATCGCAAACCAAGAATATATAATGTTAATGTAATGATCTGCCATTCCTAGGAATCAAAGTAGATTTTGATTAATGAGAGAAATTGATTATAAATGGTGGGAATTCTTCAAGAGATTTTGATGGTGAGGTCAGTCACGATCGCTTCCGCTAGATCAAGGACTTCTCCCAAGATCTTTTTACGAATCGAACCTTGTTTTAAAAGAGAAGATAACCATGGAGGGAGGGGAGGCTCCGACGGTCAAGTCAGAATGGCGAGAGAGAGAGGGAGGGGAGGGGGGTGACTAGGCAGTTGGGTCTCTATCTTAGATGTTCAAATCATGCCACGTGTCCATGGTTATTTTTACATCACAACACTTGCCCCCAATTCTCCAGGCCGATCTGCTTTTAGCTCGATACGATGGCCTTAAGAGTTTGTCTTAGGTTGGAGCATGATCAGATCAGAAAAATGTCTTGGCTCGCATGACCAGGAACTGTTTCTTCTAGGTAAAACCAATTAAGCTGATAGGGTCGTTGTTCCATAGTAATATCAACCGACGGGTCACAACTTTCAATGGGCAAAGTATTTCAACTTTCGAAGCGTACGTCTTCGGCTGAAAAGTAATGGTAGAAGTTAGTGGCGGAGATGATGGTCGTGGCTCCCTATTGAATCATTTCGTAGTGTGTTATATATATATATATATATATATATATATATATATATATATATATATATATATACTGCCTACGTGTAACTCATCCACTAATATGTTTGTTTGGATAGTCACTCGAGCCGTAGAATTCTAATTGATTACCCCTAGTGAAGCATGTTTGCGGGTATTGCCTATAAATAGGTATGTAGAGAGCTAGGGTTTCACTTTCATCATCCTTGTTTTCACTTGTGAGAACCTTTGTCTCAGTTTGAGAAAACTCTTTAATCTTTCACCAAGTAACCTCTCTTCGCCTTCTCAAGCTGAGATAATCGAACTTCTACCTTTAGCGACTAGGGATAAGTCCACTATCATCGAGTTAGTAGCCTCTACCATCAATTTTCCTAAACTCATCAAAATAGACGATGACTTTACAATCCTGTCACCTTTTAGGGTTTGGCTCCCAAACCCCGGGGAACGGGCTAGTTCTCCTCGGCCTAGGGAACTTACCTTGTATGTAGAGTCATTCCAAACAAGTCTTTGTTTTTCCTTTCATCTATTGTTTTGTAAAATTTTATCCTTCCATAATCTGACTCTTGTTGATCAGCTTGTCCCAAACTCATAGAGGATTTTCTACATGTTTGTCATCCAGCTCCTCTTGTCCAACTATGAGCCTTCTTCTTATTGGTTTAATCTTCTTTTTGCATTGAAAAAGCATCCCGACTTTGGGGACTATAGTATTACTTCGCCACCAAGCCCGTAGATCATTCTTAGCTAAAGCCCCGTCTTCCATCCATAATTAGAAGTCGGGGTTCTTTGTTTCATCTAAATCAATGTGGACCGTCCCGATCTCCTAGGGTTCTCTAAACACCGATTCAACTTTTAAAGCAGAGATGTAGCTTTTGGAGGATGATTAATTGGCCTTCCTCCAGAGTTAGGAGTCTCCTCTCTTAGTTACCTTAGTAACCGTAGAAAACCTCTGCATGCCCTCTTTTTTTTTAAAAAATTTATGAACTTCTTCAATTTGAGCACAACTAACCAATTGATCTAGCCACCAAGCAGTAGATCATTCTTAGCTAAGAAATACTGTCTTACATCCATGAGTAGAAGTCGGGTTCTTTCATTTCATCTAAATGAAGTGTGGTAGTCTACGATCTCCTAGGGTTCTCTAAGCAAATTCAACACATGAGATGCTTACGGAGGATAATTAATTAGCCTTCCTCGAGTTAGGAATCTCCTCTCTTAGTTACATAGTAATGCGTAGAAAACCTACGCATGACTAGGCTTGTTTCTCTGGCGGGTTGGATGCCCTCTTTTTTAATTTATAAACTTCTTCAATTTGAGCACAACTAACCAATTGATCTCTTGTTTTTGTAAAATAGGATGGATAGGCGACAATTTATGCAAGAGACTCTGAAAAGAAGTCAAGGTTCGTGACCTCGCTTCGAACCAAGCTCTTTTCGATTGGAGCAACCTCACGAAGGAAACCCTAAGCCTAACCCGGAGGCCACAGCGACTCTGATAGCTCTAGTGACAGGGCTTGATACTTT